>JAQQZS010000002.1:26615242-26630992 GCA_030068045.1 Platyallabes tihoni
AACGAGTACGAGTACTTTAGAAAATGTGGTATCGAGGCCGATACCCGATACCGGTATCGGTATCGGTGCATCCCTAAACAACACCTCAGATTAGAGCTGTTATGAAGGATTTACAGAGCATAAGTAGCAGATACATCTCAATATCAACTGTTCAAAGGAGATTATTGTGTATTTTGGAAGCTGTTAGTATTGTTTTACAGTGTAGAAAGAAATAAAAAATCGGGAAAGAGCGTGGAATTTGATTAGGTTTGTCCAAACTTTTGGTAGTGTGTGCACGCGTGTGTGTGTGTATGCACAAATTCTTCCATACAATAAACAAAACACTGATTATCAGTCTAATAAAGATAATGCTCTGCAATCCTGAATCTCTATTTTTTTTATTAGAAAATGCAAGCAGAAATTCTTTTTTTTTCTGCTGGTAATAGATATGCCCCACTGGAAGTGTTAAAGCTGGTTCTTGTTAAAAAAAAAAAAAAAAGCTAGGGTTCTAGCTACCCATCATTGTAAGTGGCCCCTGTACAACTTTGAATCATTCTGCAATGAGGTGTTGTCATGGAAATCTTGCTGCAGAAGTCTAATATAGCAACAATCCACCTGCAAAATGTAATGCCATATTTTCATTGCAAAGCTGCTGGCACTCATTTTTAATGTCAACGGGCATCAGGGCTTTCTTGTGCTGAATGGACGGATGAAAAAAAATGAACGGGAAACACAGTTATCACCAGGCATTAGTGTCATGTCGGGTCAAAGGTGCCGAATAAGATGTCCATGGTGCGTCTCAGTATTAGAAACCTAGTTACGTCGAACAGGAACACATCATACTGTTAAACACGTAATGAGACAGACTCTATTTTAAAGGAAATGAAGAATTATATTTAATATATACATATTTATTTAAAAAATACTTTCTTGACTAAAAGACACAAAAATTGTGTTTTTAATTACTGTATTTCTGCTAAAACATAAGGCATGTAAATCTTGCATATTTATTGACTTAACATGTGAAACATAAACCGAGAAATTGTGTGTATGTGTGCGAGTGCGTGTAACCAGATGCACACTTGACAAATGTGATGGCAGCAAATCAGACACTGAACTTCCCTCTCCTCCGCCCCTGTGTAGATGATCAGCTTTCAGATATTGTGGCTCAGAAGAAGAGGATTGTTTTTCACGTCACCCTAAGTAATCATTTCCCATGCATGGGAGCTGTATGAAAGCAAACGCTACCGCTAGCATGTTGCACAGTGGCCGCTGAGACACACATTCCCACGGAACCGGGAAGAGCTTGCACGGCTTTGACCTTGACCAATGTCAATGTACTTATTTCTGTCTCTTCTCCCTTGCTTGGTTTGGGTTCTTTTTTTATTCTGTACATCCTGTGAGAGGATAATGGCTTGATTTTATTAGACGTAGTGTCCTGTTGCTTCCTGACCCCTAAAATAGACGCTGTGCTGATTTGCAGATAAATTGGAGGAGGTGGTACCTCCCCAGAAACCTGTGTGGGACAGCGCGAACGTGGACGTGAGGGTGGCAGCTGTTAAACCGCGCCCCACAAGCAGGTGCTTTGCAGTGGCCCCGGAAATGAATGTAAGCATGTGACCTGTGACCCAATAATGATATATATTAGTATTATTTTATTTGTTGTTATTGTTTTATTATTATTATAATTATTATGTTTTGTCATTAATAATAACAACAATGGTAATAATAATAACTTTATATGTGCAGTAAATGACAAAAAGTGTGACCTTCACATAATATGTGGGCCTTCCACATATTAGGCCTTACTGTTTTAAGCACATAGTTGGGTAAAATGTTTTTATCTGTGGTGTAAATGGAATAAAATAATTTGATGGCATTTATGATTCCTATTTGAACATTGTTTTTTAAACCTCTTATCACATCTATTTTTTTGGTTGTGCAGTCACTGTGTAACAGCCAAGACACATCAGTGGATTCCCCACCAGTAACAGCAGCTCCTAAAGGCCCATTCTTGGGTGTACCAAAAGGAACCATCCGCCGACAGACATCAATAGGTAAGAACTAAGTAAAAATATATATATATTTTCAACATTAACACTGTAGTACAGTACATGACTAAGTATCTTTGTGTTGTAGTGATTCTTGTGCCAACAGTACCCTACTCTGGTCAAAAAGGTTTTCTATTTTCATCAATACAAAGAAAAATATCAAGTAGAAATACAGCAAATTAATATAAACTACCCTATTAATATAAAAGCTTTTTTTCTATATTAGATTCAGGAAAGATACTTTTAGTTCCTTTGTTATATTTAAAATATTGTGAAATTACATAATATGAGATTGCTTTTTTTTCATAATGTAGTTTAAAGTGGTTGCTCTTATTCCAACCACAGGGGTAACTGAAGAAGAAAAGCAGTTCCTTACTCCTCCCATGTTAAAATTTACAAGAAGCCTATCGATGCCTGACACTTCAGAAGACATCCCCCCACCACCTGCTATTTCCCCTCCGTCTCCTCCCCACAACAATGCCCTGGCGCCTGCCGGACACAGTTATGGCACAATCCGACCAGGCTTTACACCTCAAACTCCTACTGTGAACAACGCTCCTTCAGACAGAGGAGACTCAAGCATTGGCCCAGGTTGGAGAGACCAAGGCATGTATTACAGAGAGAACTCTGAACAGTACGATGCAGAGGAATACACCAACAGTCCAACTGCTCAGCAGAGCCTTCACATGCGGCGAGCCCAGATTCCTGAGAACCCATACTCTGATGTTGGCAAAATGGCTAATGCTGCGCTGTTTGTTCCAAACAAGCCTGCACGGCGAAAGGGCATGCTTGTAAAGCAGTCTAATGTAGAGGACAGCCCAGAGAAGACCTGCTCCATCCCCATACCTACTATCATCATCAAAGAGCCCTCCACCAGCAGCAGCGGAAAGAGCAGCCAGGGTAGCAGTATGGAGATTGAGACAACTACGCCCGATCAACCAGGCCAACTACGCCCAGAGGATGGCCTCAGTTCAGGAAGCCCTTTTGCAACTGCCATGACTTCCAGTGCAGCCAGGGAAAAACGGCTGGAAGTTCACAGAAATTCCCCTTCTTTCAGATCCACAGATGCTGGCGATGAGGATGTGGTTCCCACTCCTACCCCTCGTCTGCGACACTCAAAGTCCATTGATGAGGGCATGTTTAGCAGTGATGAGCGTCTGCGCCGGCTCATGGCTCCACCTTCATCCCTGCTCAGCATCCCTCGAGGAGGCGGCAACGTAACAGACTTCAATAGTCCTGAACCCACAATGGTGCGGGAAGTACTCAACACTAGAACAGGTCACAGTCCCATTAGCCTGCCAGCTCACAAGACCTACAGCTCAGGGAGCGGGAACTATGTTCACCCTGTCACAGGGAAACCGCTAGACCCCAATTCCCCATTAGCTTTAGCATTAGCTGCCAGAGACCGTGCCATGAGGGAGCAGTCACAGCCTTTGCCACTTAAGAGTGACCCCTCCAAACTCGACCTCAACAAGCCACTTTTTATTGACACTAAACTTCGATCGAATGTTGAAGTGAGTTTCTCTAACACTGCCACCATGGGCAGGCCACGGGGAGGCCTACGGAGACAGATGACAGAATCCAAGTATGAGACCGAGTCCAAGTTCCAGCTGGACCTGGGCAAGGTTGAGAAAAGACCAGAAGAGAAAAAGAACATGCTGATTGACATTGTGGACACATCACAGCAGAAGTCAGCAGGGCTGCTAATGGTTCATACCACAGATGGGGCTAAAACTGAAGAGAACAACCTGTCAGAAAGAGAGAGGGATGAGGATGTTTGTCCTGACAGCACACCTGGGGAGCTTCGTGATCCCAACCAGCCAGCTCCAGCAAAGTCTGCACCAACAAAGACGCTCTCTGCCGTGCCACCAAAAACCATGATCTCCGTCAGCTCTGTAGATGAGCCTGTCAAACTCCCCTTTGGAATCCCTCCACCACCTCTGGCCTCTGTTGACATTGATGAGGAATTTGTGTTTGCTGAACCCCTGCCTCCACCATTAGAGTTTGCCAACAGTTTTGACATCCCTGAAGACCAATCAGGGGCACTCAGTGAGCTACTTAAACAGAAATCCAATGGCATGAGTGGACCAACACTTGCTCCCTATTACCCACATTTAACCACAAGCAACTCAAGAGATCAGGAGATCAAGAGACCAACAGTTCTCACTAACTGTACACCGCCCAGCTTTCCTACCGGACCTCTGGAACCCTATGAGCCCATTATTGACTCAGGCATCGAAGTTGACAGTCGGAGCAGTGGAGACCCCCAACTGGAGACCACAAGTACGGTCTCCACTGTTTCCAGCATCTCCACCTTATCGTCAGAAGGAGGAGAGACCCTGGACACTTGCATGGTCTATGCAGACGGTCAGGCCTTTCTGGTGGACAGGGCGCAGGTCCTGCCCAAGCCTAAAGCCAAGTATGCCGTCAACAAGAGCAACGCACTTTACAAGGACGCCTTAAATGAGGAGACCATAAGTTCTTTCAGGGTGCCCTCCTCAATCCCCCCACCACCCCTGGGAACTGCCCCACCAGAGCCTCTAAAAACCCCAACGCAAAGAACCTCAAAGCTTTGGGGAGAACCTCTGGATCTGAAAAACCCCCACGGACCAGAGACAAAACCCCAAGGCTTAACTGAAATTAACTCTGTCCTGCAACATGTCAACAAAGACAAAGCACCAAAGCCAGGGGAAGCGCTAGACTCTCCACCAGGATGTAGAACTCATTTTGGATTGAGGTATGTCATCTCATCATCACCACCAACACCCGCCCCAGTAACACACATTCATTTAGCTACACAGATTTTTTTTTGTGTGTGTGTGTGTGTGTGTGTGTGTGTGCATGCGTGTGCGTGCTGAGCTCATGAAAGAATGAGTTGCCTAGCAACCTAATAATGAGAACAGCCTTGAGGATGAGATGAGCAACATTGGTGTGATGAACACAGAGCTAAGCACAGAAAAGGGAGTGGTGTGTTAATGCTTGTGCATGTATGCGTATTTGCCTGAGTTGGAACACAACTCATTTATTACACAGTCATTATAGCACATAAACTGCCCCATGAGGGTTTTCAAGAGCCCCTTTTCCCAAATAGAAAAATGTCATCTAGTACTAGTGATGACAAAGGTGAATGCGTTTCAACTCACATGATTATACGGTTTGCTCTCTTCATCTTAAAAAGCAGCACAGCTTGATCTCTGTGTTTTAGTAGTTTGGGTTGTGCGCCTATATCGGGCACATCTCTTTAAAGAAGACACACTGCTGCCTCCTCCCACTGCAGACCTATTTTTAATCCAGAGCCCCATTTATTATGGAAATCTGTGATTATTTACAAACCTAAGAAGTGACCCGAAATAGCCAATTTACACAATGCTTACATCAAAGTAGTTTGAACTGATTCTAAATCTTGTGTATATTACCATACAGTATTACCAGTGAAAGTTTTTGAGACATTTTTGCATTTAATTATTTATTATAAGTTTAAACAAAAAAAAAATTGGGGCCAATTTTGCAAAATTTGAAAAAAGATTAATTGCTTACTTATTTTTTTGCCCCCATGTCGCTTTTTATCTTGTCTCTTATCTTTCTCATCCTTTTTTTTTTTTTTTATCTGACTTCTGAATCAGGGTGACTGATCTTGTACTTGGAGATGGTCGTCCACATTTTTAGGCCCCTTTCTCAGCTGTGAACTAATGATATCCTAATATATCCTCCCTAACGAGGAGAGAAACATCTCGAAGACTGCAATACAAGTCCAGTCACCTTGACATTTTACTAGCCACCTTCATATATATCTTGTTATATTTTTCTGAATTCAATCTTCCTGTTTTTTCCCCCCCTTCTTTTCTTCTCCTTATTTTATTTTTAGGAACCAGGACGGTGTGTCCCTCATCTCAGGAACCCAGCCGAACTCCGGCGTGTCCTTCACCAATCAGCCCGGCCCAAACGTGCCTGCACCATCGCCATGCCGACAAGCTGAGAGCTTGCATCACCATCGGCATCCCTCAAGCCCAAGCATCACATCTCCTCCTCCAATTCTGAGCTGCTCCTCATCTTCCTCCTCTCTACCCGCGGTGAGCACCACGTCCTCTGTACAGGGCCGAAGCCGCTCGCCTTCGCCTCTCTCCTTCCTCCAGGCTGCCTCCGGTAAGCCGTTCGCCTCCAAGGCGGTGCTTTCGTGGACCAAACAGGACGTGGCTGACTGGCTGGAAAGCCTCAACCTGGCCGAGCACAGAGACGCCTTCTTGGAGAACGACATAGAGGGCACACACCTGCCCAGCCTGCAGAAACAGGACCTAATTGACCTGGGAGTGACACGCGTCGGTCATCGCATGAACATCGAGCGCGCACTCAAGCTGCTACTCGACAGATGAGACTGGGACAGCATTCTTTTGTTCTTGAGCTCCATTTTGTTCCTTGCTCATTTTTGTTCTTTGCTTATTTTAATATCTTGATTTTTATTTTTTTTTCTTCTTGTCAGCTGGAAAGGATTTCTAGGGACCGCTCATGTCCTGAAGAAAAAGGTTCTGACAAGATGTTAGAGATACAGACAAAGCACAAACCTCTTTATATGTGAAAGTTCCAGCCAGTGACGGGCCGCGACAAGCCAAACACAGTCCACACACACACACACACACACACATACACACACACACACACACACACACACACATTAGAGCTCATTGCTGTTTTTGGGTTTTACAGACTCAGGCCTTGTGTGAATGGACCGAAGAACCAGCAGAGCTGGCCTTCCATTTTCTATCTTTGCTAAGACAATTATCCAGAGAATATTTCTTCAGCAAAAAGGGAAGGATTGTCTGTGTATTGGCTGAAAAGTCATGCTTTTTTTTTCTTCTTCCTTCTGCATATCTGACCCGGGATGTACACGGATTTTTAAGATGAGCGCATTCCGTGCGTCATGCTGTTCCTCAGTTCACGTATTCATGACCCCTGCATCTTCACCGGAACCACGAAGGGTCACTTGTGTGTGCATTAACATGATGATTTTCCATTATTTTGTCCTTGATTGCAGGAAGAACGTAAGCTGTTTGTCAGAATGGGTCAAAATCACTCAAGTCCTTCTAAAGAGTAATATCTACTGTCTTCCACATCGTGAGGTTTGACTGCATTCTTGCGATTTGTTTTAGTTCCTCAACTCCTAACAGACTAGACTATTTCCTCCAGTATTTTTAGCTCATTCATCAGCTATTATTTTTTCCTTTTCGTTGCCATTAGAACGACTGATGAATACTTGATTAAAACGGATTAAGACAGCAGAGATGTTTATGTAAGGTTTAGAGGAAAAATGCTTGAAAATCTTTTTGAAGAGATGCCTTTACAGAAACGCCACCTTGATGTTTCAGCACACAAGCTGGTAGATATGAATTTACTGTATATTTGATCCAATGACCAGAATGTGTCTGTCTATCGCAGGCAACACTATAATACATCATGTGTACTGTCTCGAACTTTAAAACGGTCTGTAGTTTACTTAACATTTAATAGTTTTTTCCTTGTTTAGGCGATCTGTAACTGTATTGAATCATGTTTACAGATTACTCATCCCTGCAGTGCTGCTTTGTTCTTACTTTTGTGTTTCAAGACCGTTTTTTTTTTTTTTTTTTTTGCTGCCATGTTGGGGAAAGTTAATTTGATTGTCTTCGTACATTTGATTGATTCAAAGAGAAAGGTTAACTCCAGTAACTCCAGTGATTTTCATGAACAACAAATGTCGTAAGCTTAATTCTTTCTTATTTTGTTGTTTCAGACATTGACCTTGGAGTCGGTCACTTTATCCATTAAGCAAAGGTTTACAAACAATGTCTCATTGATCCCTCATTTTTTCCCCCAGTGGTTTCATGCTAGGTTTACCTTTTTTCCCTGAAAGCCATGTGCAGAAACCGGACGTACATGTGGTAATAGAGTGTTTAGTTTTAGTATAAAAGTCAGACACGATAATCAAAGTTCATTAACAGTGGGTTGTGTCGGATTGGTTTTGTTGGGTTGGGTTTATAAAGTGGCAGCAATTCTAGCCAGTCCTTCAAAGTTTCTTCTACTTCTTAGTACTTCATCACTTAGCATTTAAACATTCATTCATTCATTCATCTTTTATACCACTTATCCTGTACAGAGTCACGGCAGCCTGAGTCTATCCCAGGAGACTCTGGGCATGAGGAGAGGTACACCCTGGACAAGGTGCTAGTCCATCACAGGGCACACACACAACGGGCAGACTTTGCCTTAACCTGATCTGCAGGTCTTTGGACTGTGGGCGGAAACCAGATACTGATCAGAAACCCACCAAGCACTGAGAGAACATCGAACCCTCAACCCCGGAGGTGCGAGGCGACAGTGCTATCCACTACGCCATAGTGCCGCCAAGCATATAAACATCTTGAAGCGACCATTTACGTAGTGTGTTAGAGTACAAGCAAAGAAATTCAAGGGAACAAACAATTTTACATTTACGGCATTTGGCTGACGACCTTATCCAGAGAGACTTCCATTTTTAAGTCATTATACATCTGAGAGCATGCAATGCCAGTCCCAAGCCTGAAAAAAAATGGGAGGGTTTCATCAGGAAGGGCATCTGGCATAAAAACCTGTGCCAAAAGTTGTGTGTAGATCAGATGGTCCGCTGTGGCGACGCCTCAACGGGAGCAGTCTAAAAAAAGTTTTATACATCTGAGCAGTCAAGGGTTAAGGGCCTTGCTCAACAGTGGGAACTTGGTGGTGCTGGGGTTTGAACCCTGGACCTTCCAATCAGTCGTCCAACACCTAAACCCCCTGGGATTTAGGGCAGCTGCTGACACAGATGAAGTTTTAACACGGCTGGGACAAACACACTGGAGTTGCTCTTTAAGGACCTTCCTCATAGCCTCAGTGGTTGCACTCAAGCAGTAGAACAGAACCTCAAACACTTAACTAGAACTGGGAAAAACTGCACTTCTAAATTCATATGAACATTTTGGATGAATTCCCACAGTGCATGATGGATGTAATAATTTGTCTTGCTAACAAAGTGGCAACAAAACAGTATAGCTACATAAAGGAAAACTCCACCCAAACACCCTATTCAACCTTCATTAGAAATTAACAGTGATTTACAAGGCATCCAGTTTCATCCTATCTGTTTTCATTTTAGTTCATTAGCCCTACAGTATGTGTCATCACTGAGACACTTTAGTCCGGCTGTACACAATGTTCAGCTTCTAAAGCTTCAACTTTTATGTTAACACCTCCATTAATGCCAACACACTCATCATCAACGCAGAGGCTTTGAGCCCAACGTCCATACACACCGTATATTTCCACTACTTTTGTTGGATTTCTCCTTACAGCACTCATTATTGTTCCAGAACTCCGGAATATTGAGCGAGGTTTCAAGAGTTTTTTTTAAGAGCTAACAGAGAAACCTGACTGTTATGTCATATTTGATATTGTTGATTTTTTTTTTCTTTCTATTAAACTGCGTGAATGGTCTTTGTGACATCATCTGCTACATTTTCACTGAGAATAACTGCTAACAAGATTAGCACAGAAATCACTAAACATATCACAGATATTTCAGTATTATATGAAACGTATTATCAGGGTAGAGTTTTACTTTATGAACTAAAATTGTATTTTTATATATTTAACAAGCGGGGGGGGGTGACGAAACAGGCTGATATGTTTAATCAGCTCCTCGTTACTGTCTGGAATTGGTCAGTTTTGGTCATTGGATTAGATTTGATCCTGTGTTCACGATGAAGAATCAGATTCATCCATCCAAAGGCACACTCTCAGAGTTATGATTGATTTTTTAATATTATTATTTATTTTTTAAATCTCCAGCAGGATCATGAGTTTCATCTTTCATCTTTTTGTGTGTGTCCTGTGTTTGTGTGTGAACTGAGGGAGGGTAACACAAGATGGTCAAACAAACACTGGTGTAAGTTTGCAGTGAAAAAGTGCAACAAGCCGTTTGCTTATCTCTACCTTAGAAAAGTTAAAGTTATCGATCATCTCTATATAGCTTATTTTAGGAGAAAAAGAAAACAGCACAGTATTTTAAAGATTTATAGAAATATTTGAGATTTTTATGACATTCAGCTGACTTGTGGTGTGCCAAAAATTGATGTGATATCGGTTAAGAAGCAATACACACTCTTAAGGGAAACTGTTTGGGGTTTTTTTTTTTCCTTTTGTTTTGTTTGTTTTTTATTTATCTATTTATTTTGCCAGTATTCCACGTACAGTATATCAATGCTATTTCAATCAATCAAGAATTTATATATAGGTCTCAGTGAAATAGAAACTATTTAATATATTGAGCTAATGGCTGTCACCTGCTTCTTTTAGATTCTGTAATTAAAAGATGAAGTTGAGATTTGTGTGGTGTGAATAATTTACAAAAGAAAATCACATATCGTGACACGTTAAAGCTCATCTGTGCGGATTTATGATCTGAAAATTATCTCCCCAGATGGAACAACGTCCTTTTACATCGTGTGTACATCATCTGAGAGCTTGTTGCATTTCAAAATAAATATTTAGACTAAACTAAATAAGTTATGCCCTGCGATGGATTGGCACCCTGTCCAGGGTGTACCCTGCCTCGTGCCCGAAGTCTCCTGGGATAGGCTCCAGGTCCCCCGCGACCCTGATCATAGGATAAAGCGGTATAGAAAGAATGAATAAATAAGTTATGATAAAGAGAAGTTGATGTGAGCAGACATTTCCTCTGTATCCTAAATATGTTTTAGGGGAGAAAAAAAGTAGGAAGCAATAAATTTACAAATGTGAATGGGTGTTTCGTGTGATGACACCAGAAAATCATTTTACTTTTTACACAAGTTGTTTGGTTAAGAAAAAGAAATCGGACAATGCTCTCTGCTGCCCTCTGGTGTTCTTCTTTTTTTTTTTTCATTTACATTTAAAAGTGCAGTCAAAAATAAAAAAACATTTCATTGCCAAAATTCAAAAGTACAATATCCTGTACACACAGTATGTGCACCTCTGACCATCACTACAACTACACAATATATGTGGGTCTTTCCCAATCTGTGAAACATACAATTGAAAACATACAACTTAAGTCTGCATGCTGTAGCTTTACAATTTCCCTTCAGTGGAACTAAGATGCCCAAAGAATAGGAGAAACAAGCTCCAGTTCATTAAGGAAGATCTCATGTGTCCTGCACAGACATCCTGACCTCAACC
The DNA here is from genome assembly GCA_030068045.1 of Platyallabes tihoni. Taxonomy (NCBI): domain Eukaryota; kingdom Metazoa; phylum Chordata; class Actinopteri; order Siluriformes; family Clariidae; genus Platyallabes; species Platyallabes tihoni. Next base: position 26,626,474 of record JAQQZS010000002.1, read on the forward strand.
AGTGGTTGAGGATGAATGGATAAACTAGAACACAAATCCCCACAGCCACGCTCCAGAATCGAGTGGAATACTTTCCCAGAAGAATGGAAGCTTAAAGCAAGGTGACGTAAAGACTAAATCTGGAACGCGATGTTTCAAAAGCACGCAGTGGCATGATCGGTCGGATGTCTACAACTTTTGTAGAAGAATAGGGTATAGCTAAAAGTAATCTGTTTATTTTTGGGACATTCTGTGTAATGTCTCATGTTAATTGTAGCTGCTTTAGTCTCATCACACAAGCAGCTGAAAGTTTCTAGATTGTATTTTTTTTTTTTGGCTTGAAAACTACAACTATGGCAAAAAATTAAACCTCCTTATGACCAGAGTCAAGCAAATCTTAACTACTGATGATAAATCTAATCTACACTGTATGATTGATAGATATTGAGCTGATAGTAGTTAGGAGTTAAGTTGTAAGCTGTTGATATTTCTGGAGGGAAAAAAATGGTGAAACTACACTAAGCTCTTGCCTAATAAGCCATGTTTCTTTTTTTTATTTTTTTAATTATTATTATTATTCCTTCAATTATATGAGGGGCGATCAAAAAGGTTTCTCAGTACGCCAGAGCCATAATCGGTGTGTGTGAATTTCCCACAGACAGATGCATCTCTTCTGCAATGTTCCAGACAAACTGTCAGTTTTTAAGGATCAGGTGTTTTACTTGCTGAATGTTCACAGAAACGGCTCTGAGCCACCTCGGTTAAGATCATCATTCACAGACATACAGCCCTCTTTAAAACAGTTACACAATTCAAATGTTTTGCTGCAGCTCAGAGTCTCATCACTATAATGTGCTTGAAGTCTTCTGTTAACGTCAACCAGTTTTATGCCTTTATTAACAAGACATTTTATCAAAACTCCCAGTTTGACCTGAACGACCTGTATAGTAGAAAAAAAATAGAAAAGTAGGAAATCCAGTTTTGTATTTATCAAGATTATTTATTTGTGGGTTCATCCCCACAATCCACATCCAACAAAGTAAAAAAAAAAAAAAAAGAAATATATAAACCCACTCCCTGCTGTACATTTCTCTACAAAAAAATCAAACTCTCCCCCCTTAATTGATGGTAAGGACGTCACTCTGGATCTCGTGGCTCAGCTGCGTCTGCAGGTCGCTCAGTTTCTTCTTGAGCACGGCGAGCGCAGACATCACTATCGTCTCGGGCCGGAGAGAACCACACGACTCGACGTTATAATAAAACCTGCGGAGCACAAACACGTCTGGGTTATTATCAAATAGCGTTTTGTTAAAAGAAGAATGACCCATCTTGCTTTTTATCAGTTTCACAGTTAAACAGTTACATACATTTCAAGTTGAATTCATATTATTTGTAAAATTCTACATGAATTGATGTCTCTTTGATTTTAAATAAACATATACTATATGCGTTTGTGGACACCCGAGCACCACACGTAATGCTTATTGAATCTCTCATTCCAGGTTTATTCCCTCATTGCTGATGATATGATAAGCTCTTTCCACTTTTCTGCAAAGTTTTTCCCACTAGATTTTGGGGATGAGTTTTTATTCAGCTACAAGAGCATTAGTGAGGTCAGGGATCTTAGCAGGACACTCAAGGTTCTTTCACGCCAACCTTAACATATTCTATAGTTATTCATGGGTTTTGATTTGTGCATAGGAGCTGTCATGCTGGAACAGTTTTTAGTGAAATTTTAACGCTACAGCTTACAAAAACATCAGTTTTTGTCATGTCCACATACTTTTGCACATATAGTAAGGTTTTTTTTTTTTTTGAGACGTACTAGTCAAAATATTTCTCTAGCACTTTTGAGATATAATATAAGAAACATGTGTTCGTTGCAACATTATGCAGCAGCATCACGTCGTGTCACTTACCGCTCCGGTTTGCCGTTAGGGTCATATGGAGCTTGCACTTCTTCCTCCTCGAGCTCGGAGTACTCGCTCTTCGGCCTGAGATGGAAATAAAGCGCAGATAAATGTGTGCGCGTTTTGTGTTTATACATCGCTGTTAAATCCTCAAATCTGATTGGTCAGAGAGCCTGTTGATTAATTTTCTGTAAAGTCAGCTCTGACCGTGGTTCCAACAATACAAAATCAAAAGGTTTTATTTACGTTCTTGCTTGAACACATTGTCCTTTCTATAGTAACAGCTCATGCAACAGACTGTGACTTTTTAAACAAATGTGTGTAAATTTCTGTTATGGTTAGCATTTTTAAAGCTTTTTAACCAAGTTAAGCGTTTAACCAAAAAAAAAAAAAAAAAAAACGCACCATTCCTCAGGACGGGGGTACACTGTGTGTCTCAGCGCATTATCTGGATCATACTCGAAGGCCACACCCGCTGTCGGGTTCCACTTGGCGTGTTCTTTACCAAAGCCCTTCTTGGCGTACGCTCGCAGTCGGAGCTCCTGACCCTTTCGGAGCTTCACCAGCAGGATGTCTGAAATCGAGACAGAATCGACAGACAGAATCGAAGGTCAAAGGTCAAGCCAGAGATGCCGAATTAAAACTTATTAGTGTTCCAAGTATTTATATTGCAGTAGCTCTAAAAGTAGGTCACCATAACTGCTAGTGACTAGGGGTGGGTGATACGGACCAAAAATTATATCTTTACTTCTAGGCTCGATATTTATACAATAATACATCATGATATTTTCTTTAATTGTTCAGCTGTAAGTCAAAGCTACATGTGAAATGTCACAAGCACTTTCATTAAAACAAATTGTGATTGAATTAAAAAGCAAAGACTGGATTTAATTCCCTTTTTTAAAACACGCAGAAACACATAAATGAAATAAATAAATAAATAAAAATAGGCCTGTCTCTGAGAACAGTTCTTTTTCTAGGTTGTTCTAGATAAGAGATGCAGAGGGCGAGTGGGGGCGGGTTGTGTGGAGACGCAGAGGGGGGAGTGGGGGCGGGGCTATACAGAGACACAGTGAGAGAGAATGTGGGTGGCGCTCTAGGGAGACACAGAGGAAAAATGCGGGAAGGGCCATGTGGGGGCGCTTAAACAAATTATATAAATAAAATATAAACAAAAAAATATATATATTTTAGAGATGGGGAAAACATCATGGATACATCACCAAATTGATTGTTTTTTCTTTCTTTTTTTTTTGCTTGGAATTTATTCCCGCCCGTCATTTGGCCACTCCCCCATCAAGGCTACAGGGAGGATGAAGAATATCACGTCTTTCCTCCGAGCCAAGCGACAGCGGCAGACAGGACAGCGCTATCCGCTTCTTCTGCTGCCGTGAGCTCACATATATCCGTGACTGGCTAGAGCCGAGACTGATGTGAAAGCGCCTCTCTGAGAGGGCTCGGCCAATCAGCTCTCTCCCCCTCTCTAGGCGCCCGGCTGCAGGAGGCTACAGCATCACCTGGGATTCAAACTTGCAAGCTACATTATTGCTTCGCCTCTCAGGGGCCAAAATAGATTTTAAAAAAATTTAATTTATGTAAGTTTGCCTTTGAAGTGGTAAAATGTTGCCGTTCCTATATAATCTTGCAGGTGGTGCACTCTAAACTATTTACACAGCACATCATCCTGTGTGGTAGGATGAAATTATCTGCCAAGTTTGTTTAGAATTGATACAAAATCTGAAAACAGATTGACATCGAATCTGGATATTTATAAAATCAGGATACTTACACAATCAAATCGATTCCCATCTCTAATACATATCAATATAAACAGCATTGTCTCATTCTATATCTCATTTCAAAATGTTATATATTATATATTAAAGGTAACTATTATAGATAAAAGAGCAGTTATTTGTCAGTGTCCCATTTCTCAAACACTGAATCTGCAGTAAGCGTAAAACTGTGCTTTTCATATAGATGCTCTAAAAATGTTTGTGAAAGTGAAGTAAACCGATGCGATGCATGAATGTGAAAGATGAGAATCCAGATCCTCACCATCCTGCTCTACGTAGTCGTTGGGGTCGTTATCTCGGCTTCTGGACGTCACCTGAAGAAAGACAAAAGATGAGATGTCTCTTGTGCACAGTGAAATCCTTTTAACAAAATCAAGTGTGTATGATCCAACTAGAGTGTGTATACAGGCTGGCGTGACTCACAGGGATAACTCGAGGGTTATTGGACAGCAGATCCCGCGAGGTCACGTGACGCGTCTGATCTTCCGTGCATCTCACATCCAGTGTGAGTTCGACTGAACATTCTGGACAGAAATCGTCGCATGTGCAGTCCTAACAGAGAAGCAACATGGATGATGTAGAAAGTTCATGTACTCGCACTAGCATTTTGTACGTGATAAAGATTCTCTCTGTGTTAGGGCTGCGCGATTTGGCCTAAAATCAAAATCTCGATTAATTGAACATTTGAACTTGATTACGATTAATGAACGATTATTTATTTATTTACTTATTTTGCCCTCATAGTTCACTGACAAACTTTGTACAGTAAATATGCTCACATATTACAAGTGAGAGATTTTTGAATGAAGGGTGCATTACTTGATTTTAAAATAA
>JAQQZS010000002.1:26655259-26668956 GCA_030068045.1 Platyallabes tihoni
ACACACACATTAACGGAGAGACCGTTTTAAAAACCGTTTAAAAATTAGCAAGGAACATCGCTAGTCACACTCGCGTGTGCGCATACTAACGGAATCACTGCTGTAAAGTAAAACAACAACAAAAACAATTTAACCAGCACCTCACCTTTGAAAAAGAATCGCGACAGAGCAGAGTTTGTGTGTTTGTTTGGGAACCTGAGAGGAGGGGGGGGCTGTAAAGCCGAGAGAGAGAGTGTGTGTGTGTGTGTGTGTTGGTGTGGTGCTACCTTTGCAGTCCCCAAAAGCATTGTTTGTGTTTTATTTCATGTATATACGAAAACAATAGAAATACAGAAATTATATAAGATAAGCCAAATACATCTTTAATAAAAACACTCGTTTAGAGTCTCATTACAATCTGAGCTTCGAGCAGGAGGCTTGTTTTTTTACTTAATTTTCAATGATTATACTAATGAAGTATAAACAGCTTCATAAGCATGCGACAGATTGTATCTTATCAGGTGCTTACACTACGGAGAGCACTAAGATACGACTCTCGTCTCCGCCGGTCATTAAGCTCCCCGAAGCGCGGCCGCGTCCACAGCAGGTGAGCCTGGCAGGTACAACACGGCGTGGCCATATCAGATTGCTCACTGCAAAAATAAATATAAATAAACCCATCAACGGCATCAAAAATACATACAAATCCATTTTTTGGCACTTTGGCATGACGCAGGAGTCACACGCTCATGGTATTTACATTTACAGTATTCGGCAGACACTATAATCATGAGTGACTTACATTTCTCTCATTTACTGTATACATCTGAGCAGTTGATTATCGTGTGTAGGGATATTAATGATTAACCATGAATCTATTAATCGCCTTTAAGAATTTAACTGGTTAAAATCTAATAACAGATAATGTTGGTTTTGTGTAATGTTTCTCCGCAGCTAATATGTCTATTAACTTAGTACACCACCGGAGGGGATTATTCTCACTTTTGAACAAGGACAAAGCGATATTTTTGACGACCTTATTGTTTTTATCTGTTTGTTTAAACAATTTTGCCAAGTTTTTGAAAGCTGCATTATTAGACCATCCTTATTAGACAAAACCTTCTTAATTTCTGATCAATTAATACAGCATCTGTACATCTGTAACAGCAGTGATCGCAAAGTTATATAAAAAAAAAAAAAAACAGGAAGTGAGGTCATATATCCCAGTAACACCTTGATGTCATAAATTTGATTAATCTCCATGGGAAATAGCACTGATGGTTTGAATTACTTCTTATCCTCCTCCATTCCCAAAGTGCTTGGCCCCTTCATCTCTTCTTACAGCTACATCTCTTATTCATCACTTAATCTCTTATTAAACTGTCAAAGTAGTTGTCTTTACCCAGCAGAGAGGTTGTACCACAAGCTGTAGTCATCATGGCAGACGGTTAGACGGAGCTCTTCCCCCTCACACACACTCCTTTCAGCAGGCAGGAAGTACACACTCTGCATCCAGTGATCCCTCCACTGCACTCGCAACACAACACAACACTCAAATCATCAATCACGCTACATACTTCCTCGATCACATTAGGTGAGATTGTGCGGTACGAGTGATTTGTCGTGTCTGGCGTACGGGATACTCTCGCGGGTCGGAATAAGTCCAGCTGGGAGCCATGGAGCAGACGATACTGCCGCTCGGGTCCATGTCCAAATCCCACCAGGATAAAACTACCTGAGCTCGGCCGCTGGACTCCACCACAAACCTGCAGGAGTGGGACTGAGGAGCGCTGCTGACCGGGGTGCTGAAGTCCACACTAACGCATAGACACAAACCATACATACAGTATGTGATCATTCTTTATATAATATAATATAATATAATATTATATATATATATATATATATATATAAAATAAAGGATAAATATCTATGCAACCTATATGTTTAAACGGATATACAAGTGGTATATTCTCTTCTATGGGAACACAAACTTTGACTTTTGAAAATTTTGAAGATTTGCTCCAAGTTAAAAACCTTTAAGCAACAGATATTAAAATATTTGTTTAAGTTTATACACAAGAAATAGGTCCAAGTCAAGTGAACAATAGTAATATCCTTTTTCTTCAAGTTGATTTAATTGAACAACAATTTTTATCCTCATTTAATCACTAATGTTAGGTGAAATGTAAAAAAAAAAAAAAAAACTTGATAAAAACAATTAAGATAAGCAAATAATGTTAAATAAATATTCCACTTGAACTCCACCTGAACATAGCACACAGGGGTCCGAGGTTAGTGAACGCACTCGGGGTGACCTGACTGAGCTGTATGTCACAGACAGATGGCGCTCCAGCACACTGTGTCACTGCAGCAGGGGGCAGCAGCGTGCGCTCCTCCACCTGGATGGGCTGAATCTGTGCCCAGCTCCAAAGCTGCTCCGAGTCCACCACCTGGGCGTAGATCGTGGCGCGGTGAGGTACGGCTTCACAGCCCGGCTGTAGGAAAGACGCAAACATTTGGACGCTGAAACTACTTCAGCTGTGTGAAACTCCTAGAATGTAAAACCGCTATACAGAAAATACAGATTCGAGTATTAGGATCAAGATGAATAGAAAATCCCAATTCCAAGACTGAATAGTTTAATAGGGGAAAACCTGCAAAAATCTCTCTCATATATAACGAGCGTTCAAATCAAACTGGGACTTGTGATGAAATTTCCCACATCCCCCTTATAGTCCTGACCTCACTCCAAGCCATCCCACATGTTTGTACCATGGAAGGAGTTCCTGGGAGGCCAGCGTTTCAGACGTGAATCAGGCAGCCCGACCATGTCTTCATTGTACTGAGAAAACTTTCGACCTTGATGGTGTCCAAGCACTACTGAATCACTTGGATAAGTGCATTAGTGTAGCAGGGGATTATATCCAAAGTCCCACTTTGACTTGAACACCTCTCGTAATAAGTCAATCATATAATATTGTCAAATCATATAACATATAATACTAGTAATACTACTAATACCAACAGTAATAATAATCATCATCATCCTATTTCTCATATTATAAGAAAATGACAAATAATAAAGTCTTCGAAAGAGCGCAGTTTATCCCTGGGCGTGGCTCGTACCTGTACCAGGTGTAAGTGTGCGTGCTCATAGCTGGGTAAAGCTCCCTCTCCAATCAGCTCCGTATCAAAGAGCTCTGTCACTAATATGTTTGCTTTTTCCTGCATGTCCCCATCTGAAGGAAAAAGCAAAAACCTCAGAAAATGTTCTTAAATTCAGCGTAGAAACCAGTAACAACATGGTCAATCAAGTAAATACTGTACAAGACTGTGTACTGCGTAATAAGAGACTGTGTGTACTTTATAAAAATAATATACATAAAAAAAAAAATAAAATCTAACCTGGACCAACTGTGACCTCAGTCGAGTGCTTATTGATGATCTTGATCTTGTCTGAGAAGCCATTTTTCTTTATGATGCAAGCCGCAGCCTCGGCCATGGGCTTAAACACCTGTACAACACACAGAGCAAAGAGCGCAGAGTTTATTAACCATTATGTTTTTTTTTTTTTTCATCAATCACTTCAGATCTCATTCTAGATGTTAAGAGATCACCTCTACGGAGTAGCAGTAGTCCGCTCCTGCAGTGACGGCCATCATGGAGAGAAGACCTGTTCCTGTACCGATATCCAGAACGACGACTCTCTCGCCTCGAGCCTTCACCCGGCTAACTGCTGCCCGAATGCCTTGGTAGTACTTCTCATTCTGAAGGACACAAAGCATAGGGGTGTTTTTTTTTTATTATACTAGAAATCAAGGATCAGTTTGGACACCTGAGAGCAGATCTGGAGACTGAATTCTGAGATTGAACTGCTGTGGGCCAGTGCAAAAGCCACTATTATGAAATATTTATTCAAATCTGGTCTGAAGAATAAGAATAGGACTTACCCTATCTCTGTCGTGCAGCATATCGGCGTAACTGGACCTGGCAACAAGAAGGGGGAAGAAAAAAAAAAAAGCGGTTATTGTTTTAGTAGTTTCATATGACAACATAACATGAAGTGTTTTATTCTTCTTATAGCACAGCATTTTGCCAATGCACATGTTTTTGTTCTATTTATCAGAAAATGACGTTTTAAATAATAGCTCACAGTACATCTAATGTAGGCAATATTCATGAAAGAAATTAAGCAAACTGAGCAAATTAACTGTAATATTAACTATAGTGCGGCACAGTGGCCTCGCACCTCCAGGGTTCAGGTTCGATTCCCACCTCAGGTCCGTGTGCATTGTGAGTTTGTATGTTCTGCCCGTGCTTGGTGGGTTTCCTCCGGGTGCTCCGGTTTCCACCCACAGTCCAAAGACATGCAGATTAGGTTAATTTGCGTTCTCAAATTACTCGTAGTGTGAGCGAAGTGTGTGTGTGTGTGTGTGTGTGTGTGCCCTGCGATGGATTGGCACCCTGTCCAGGGTCTACCCGCCTTGTGCCCCGAGTCTCCTGGGATAGGCTCCACCCCCCCCCTCACCCACGTGACCCTGTATGCAGGATAAAGCGGTATAGATGGTGAATGAATGAATGAATGAATGAATGGAGATTTAGCTTTATGTGCCTGATCCTGTACATGTTTAATTGCCTGCATGTAAAACTGGACTATAATAATGTTACAATTACACGTGATCAACTGGAGCTTCATCTTAATGTATAAACTATAAATACACAAATATGACGTGCACAAATTATATTACTTCTGTGTGTATGACATGTACAGCAGTGTTGTTATTCCTGATCACAGAGCACGAGCAACCCCCCCCTCACCCACCTGGCGATCTCCTGGTGATAATCATACTCCTCCCCATCCTCCACCCAGTCCAGCGAGCCCGTGGTGGGGTTAGCACGACCACCGAACGTCTTCATCATCACACTGTTATCCATCACCACACTCTATACCGAAAACAGAAGTAAATAAAGGCTTATAACGGGATTTTCTAATATTCCGGTGTGACCACACTGCGCGCCGCCATCTTGTTTCCCGTAGCCACGCCCTCTCGGATCACGTGGCCACTCCCTGCCTCCGTCCACAGCTGTAGCATCTTTTACTTATCGTACAGTCTGGAACAAATATATAAAAACATTATTCTTACTTATTATACTCAAAAATAGAGTTCATTTGAGGAATGATGTGTATTAATTATGTATTAATCAAATTCACTTCAGTTTTGTTTTGTTTTAACACAGGACATTTTAATAAAGCTGCTTTCAAAAAAGATTTAAAAAAAAAGAAAATAAATACAGCGCTAAACTATTAAGAAAAAAAATATTTACTAATTTTGTAACATAAATATTAACATAAATTCAGCTAAATTTAAGTATACAATATAATACTGTATACATTTATACGAACACATTAGATATTCTTTGGACATTTTTTGACCACATCCAAAATTTCTGAATACATTATTGCATATTTATTGTAATTTTATAAGTGTGTTATAGCAGAGAGGGTTAAAGGCCTCGCTCAAGGGCCCCACAGTTGGGGTACAATTTCGCAGTGCTGTAGCCCCTGACCTTCTAATCAGTAACCCAAAGCCTTATCTGTTTGAGTTACCACTGCCCAAAAAGAAGTCAAGGGTGATCACAAACCAGGTCCCTCACTATAAGAAATTATGCACTCGAGATTCCCACATTTTGAGAATTTCCAAGGCTTAGTACAGCCTGAGCACAATCACTGAGTCTCACCCTGAATGATCCACCTCCTTCATCATGGTATCACCCCTGCCAGGTAAACAAGTTATAGTTAGAAGGGAATAAATAATTGTCTCAGAACCACTTTTTAGTGCATAATCAATGTCACCAATCAATCAAAGTAACATTGATTATCCCTTTGAATTTAGAATGATATGTAATTTTTTGCACCAAGACCGTGTTTCTCAATCAGGGCCCCCTTGTGGTCAATGACGTAATTACAGAAGAATTTGGAATTGTTTCTAAAAAATATTTAAAATATGTATTCCTGCTAAATGTGCCAAAATATACTTTGCATACATAAAATTTCAAAAGTCCCACAGATTTTATGTTTATCTATATATTTTTTTCAATAAACTATAATATTTGCTTATTCATGTGCATTCACTCTCTCAGTAACTTAGGTCCCTTAATCTGTGTGTTTATGGTGTGCAAATAGTACAAGCTTTATTTGCATTGTATCCAGCATTGGTATGTAATAATCTTATCATAAATTAAATTGATAATCAAATTAAGCGCAAAGTTTAATTTTATCATTGAGGGATAAAATGAAATGTCCAACATGTCAAAGTGTCTTGTAAATTGTTAATGCCAGTGAACAAATTCTAATAACGTTAAGGCAATGTGACAAGCAGGTAGTATATAAAATGTAATATTTAACTGAAACCTTTTCACTTGTTGATTTAAGATATTCAAAACCTCTATAATTCTATTTAATCTGAAATTAATATAAATATTATTTCACAATCAGGAACCCAATTTTCATATTTTTATATTATTTTTTTGTTTGTTTGTTTTTTACTTTATAAGACTGTCTACATTTTATTGCAATATAGCAACAATTCCACAATATGTCTATAATTATATGTAGAAGATCATGTGTGTTCAGAGCACCAGCTCTCTTAGGACCAATCTTCCATGCACCATGTATACTGTAGAAAGACTTTATTATACACGTTAAGCCATAATATACATACATTTTATAAACAACAATACAACAATGATTTCATCACAGCACAGTGTATCACATTTAACCCTCACATTTACAGGTTATACTGTTAAATGAACCCACAACGATTCATTTTGAGTTCTGGTGTTTACACATGATATTTTATTTCACAAAAACATAGTTTTAAAATTTTTTTTATTTTTACCAATCTGCAACTCTGTGTATATTTTCAGAGACCGTGTATTCCTAAACAATACCAAGAAGTTCATTCTGAGTGTAGAGGATCTTTAAAGACTCAACAGTGGCTCCCTGGCAATCCTGGACGTTGAAGCACAGAACTTAATCTACTAAGCTTCCACCAGTCAGGGGTCAGCAAGGAAAGGAAGTTGATAAATTTAGCTTTGACGCTGAGTTGATTCCTGTTTGCTCGGCCTGGACAGGATGGCGTGATTCAGGCTGTTCCATGGAGAGTGCTCATCAAGCACACTTGGCTGTAGGCAAGCAGAAAGGCATACTGGAAGGAGGCACGAGGATGTCTGGGAAGATTGGGCGGTATCCTGGTGGCAGCGGTGGCGAGCTCTGTTCTAGTAAACACATTACTGTTCCTCTGACATCTCGGGGAACGTCCCCTCGAACGTCCAGCAGCACAGAGACATGCTCCTCACTTTAAAACAAGGAACAATAACATTACGAATAGATAGATCGAAAATATATAATCGGTCCCGGTTTGACTTGAACGCACCTTGTATTTTACATCTATGTATAGAAATAGACGCTGAAAAAAATGATGAGTTTACCTGCACTCAACTGAGAGAAAAGCATGTTAAATAATAAAAATAACATAATATAATAATTCAACTACAGTACATTGTAAGAACATTTTATCAAAATGATCAAAAGTATATATGATTTATCAAAATGATGGACCGAAACCCATTATAAAGATATTCTTTAAAAGAAAACTCCTTAGAATTGAAACATTTAGAGAATTTTAACCTATAATTGTTAGCAGGGGGGGGGGGGGGTCATCTACCTGATGTCGGGGTACTTGGATATCAACCCTGACACCTCGAGTGTTAGCATGCCAGGATCTTTTAACTTGATTAAATCAGCCAGCACAGGGATCAGAGCCGTGGGATTCACCTCGCTGATTGTCCCGACAACTTCCTGAAGATAAATAGACAGTTTTAAAAGAACTGTATGACTAAAAATCAAACATGCACGCTAACATGGCTAATCAGGAAATTAAAGCTAATGACACCTGTTTAATTCTGTGCTTTCAACCACAAATGTGGAACTACTAGTGAATCAGACTACCTCGATGGGCCAAGTGAGGTATATTACATTTACGATCCACTCACTATCTTACATAATCAAATAAGTTATATGTAATGACTTTAGACTTGAGTATTCTGTTCATCAGGGCTGGATCAGTGATATACAGTAAACTGTGTCTATGCTATATGCATTCTCACCATGCTCTGGAAATGTTCCCTAAGCTGCTGGGCATCCTGGGCCATCTGCTGAGCTAACAACTGCCTCTCCTCATCGCTCCGGCAGATCAGCTTCTTCTGCATCAGCGCACGCACATACTCCACCACCGTCAGCCACTGGCACTCCTCCTGCAGCCTCTGTACAGCAATTAGTAATGAGTAATGAGTAATAAGTTCACTGTAAATGGTCTAACTGAACTTTTTACATTTAATTCTATAAATGCATCAACATGTTAAGAGTCTGTGAATTCTTCATACATGGTTAGTAGACTGATGACTGACTACATCGCATGTGGTGCAATCAAATGTTGCATGATCATGAGTTGCACTTATACTGCATTGCGCGTAGGTGTTTTCTTATTATAGAAGCCCTGACTGACATTTCATACAATTACATGGATGTGTTCATCACTGTCATCATTGTAATTATAATTGATGAAGAGTTAAATTTTTTGTTTTTTACTTAATCAAGTTTTTTTTTTTATTAAATAATTGTGGTGGTTTATGACATTAAACATGATCATCATCATCAAAAAAAAAGCCACACTGTTGGCCATTTGCCAGAATCTAGACATATCTAATGGGTTCCTCCAGACAACCACAAATATCATCTAACTGATTCTAAGTGCTGTTTTACATTTAGCGTGATGATTGTGGCGACATAGTGGCGTAGTGGTTAGCACTGTCGCCTTGCACCTCCAGGATCGGGGTTTGGTTCCTGCCCATATGTGTGCCCTGCAATGGATTGGCACCCCGTCCAGGGTGTACCCCATCTTGTGCCCTAAGTCTCCTGAGATAGCTTCCAGACCCTGTATACAGGATAAAGCGGTATACATGATGACTGCGTGAGTTTGATGGTTGCAAACACCAACCTCTCTGCAAGGTGAGCGCACCCGGCAGTATAGTTCACAATGGCGCTCCAGAACACTGCAAACCTTAGGGACAACATCTCCCTGGACCAGCCAGGAACGTGACAAGAGCCCTTGCAAATGGGGCTGAAGATCCAGGAGGAGCTGGTCCATCACGAGGCGACACGCTTTCCTCACGGCCCGATCCAGAGCAGCCAGCGACCCGGGGGGAATCCGGGAAAACCTCACTGATTGACGGGAGCTAACCTGCTGGTGAAGGGTCTCCGTGGACATCCTGAAGTAACATATAGTGAGATATAGGCCCATGAACATCCCATCCACTGGGCACAGCTTAAGAACAAACATGGACATACTGTAGTAAAGCCCAAACCAAAAAAAAAAGATACTTGTTCACCATCTCACTTGAGGATGATGCAGTTGCTGATGCAAGCCAGGAGGTAATGGAGGTAGAATTTGTTTTTGTTCCCCACTGAATCATTTCGATGCTCCTTACTGAATTCTATGATAGCGTCTCGAAATCTGAGTGGGATTTACAGGAACAGTAAACATCCAGGAGTTAGAAGGAACATGGTACCTTAATAATACATTCAAGTTGATGATTAGCCCTTAAAGACCACTGATGAACCTTTAACGCTATTTACTTAATTTATTTTATTTTATTTTTTTTAAGTTAAACTACATGCATCTACATGCAATAATACAAGCTGGATATATAAGATTTGCTCTTGATGATACTACAGCAACCAAGAAAGGTATAGTTTGATACCATTTTTCTAAATGAGTTTTTCTGGACTTCCACAATAAGGACATGTTTCCTTACTGTGTAAAAACACAAACCTGGATAAAAGGATCTCCATTTCATATAGACCCATCTGGATTGTCTGATCCCGCAGACTTTCACTGATCATCAGAGCGACGCGTGCATTCTCCTCTAACATCTAATAGTACAAGGACAAAAATATAAATAGTTTTACTCAATAAATAAACACTTTTTTTTTAGCTCCTTTTATCACTTATGCAACAGAAACAGTCATTTCCTCTCCAGCTTGTCATGTGACCAAGATACCACAAAGCCCTTTCCAATGGTTACAACTTTTCCTCTAACTGTTACAAAGCACTGAGACTGGAGACTCCTTTTATCAAAAATAATATGTTTATTTGTTAAAGAGGTCGTTTCCATTAGTTTACTACTAAGCTTTCTACTATTTAGATAATTTGGTAATTCTTTGCTGTTAAAGCTGCTGTTCTGACCAATCAGATTTGGGAATTCAACAGATGGCTTGGATTGCATTGATACACACAATAGCACTATGATGGGTTGTGACTGCAATCGGTAAAATCGGTAAAAAAGTCTCCATCAGTGAACACTCATCATCTGCCATCATCTGCACCTCAACAAAGTGGACTTTATATCAACTCAAGGACATTTCCTATTATACAAGTGCATGTTTTATCGCAGAACATAGAAGGGCTTTATTTTTAGTTACACTATCTGGCATTACCAAAATGAGTTATGGCTCCCTATTGTCTGATTCCTTTCAAGATTTTCTTCATGTTATCTCAGGGAGTTTTTCCTCATTACCATTGCCTCTGGTTTGCTTAAGGTACAATATTTTTTTAAAATTCACAGTACTGTGCAAATGTCTTCAGAAACCCTTCATTTCTTAATATGAAACTAAATTATGTAGATGTAAATTAACAAAAAAAAGAACAAATGTTTTACTGTGACAGGCTGGGAAGTGCCTGAAGATACCATTTACAAAAAGGGTTATTTATGGAACAACCTCAGCAGCAACCTCATTTCCCCTCTCGTCTGTTCCAACCACTCAACAGTCACTCATCATCTGCCATCATCTGCACATGTTTCTTACTGGTTCATGCCTTAAGTTAGATGCTTTTTTAATGCTTGATTGATTCGTCTGTCACAGTGTGGCTTAACAAACCAAAAACATTCTTCTGAAACTGCCTTGGTACAGGGACTGGACTTTAAATGAATAAGTTTTGCCGAGAAAAGTTTTCTTGCCAAGAAAAAAAAGCCAAAACAGTCCATCAAGAAGCCTGGAGAACTATTCCTCAATACTAAACTAAAAATACAATATAGGCAAATCTGGCTCTTTGCAAGGAAATTACGAATGTACAGTACTGTATATTCAGAATTTCTATTCCTGTAAAGCTGGAATGTCTATTGTTAAGTGCTATACAAATACAGCTGAACTAAATATATTTCCTTTAACCTTTGGTGTAAATTATCTATTTTAATATTCCTAGTCAGTATGTATGGTGTAAGGGATCTCTGCACTAACCTGAGTGATGATTGTAGGAAGGCTGGTATGATAGCAGCCCTCATGATCAATATCAGGCTCCTGATCCCTTTGCCAGTCTGTAAGCTCGACCTCCAGTGCCTTCTGCATCCATTCAGAGAGGCTTTTCTACAGGAAGATTCACACACAGAGACTTCAGCCATACAGCCCTGCATTCCTCAGATGTTTTCTGTGATTTAATATTTCCCTTGCGCGACAAATGGCAAATGGGTGTCTCACCCGAACACACTGAACATATTTGTTCTGCAGTTGTTCCAAACCTTCCTGAGATATCAGTGGGCCTATTTTTTCCAGGTCAAGATGAGCAGCAAGGCCGGGCTCACCCATCATTTCTGTGCTACAGGAGCAAATATTGAGAGTCTTTAACAAATGCACACTCCAGGTCTTGATTACAAATTAAACAGATACTGAAATTAAAAAATCACTATACGTGTATGAAACAATTAAAGCTCCAAAGTTGCATGGGTTCAGCAAGGTGTATTTAATGGTCTAATATAATAACTAAATAAAAGCACACAAACAAACAAAAAAGCATGACAAAAATAATTACAAGTCAAGTTGTTCAAGTCAAACTTTTATTAGAGTAAAAATTTCCCTATATAATCCCCTGCTACACTAATGCACTTTTCCCAGGGTTTTTAGGTAGTGCTTGGATACCATCAAGGTGGAAAATTTTCTCGGTACGCCAAAACACGTCGGAAATTCTGGCCTCGCAGGAACTCCTTTAATGGCTCAAACATGTGCAAATGGAATGGTCAGGACTGTACGTGGGATGTGGCAATAACTCCCGGATGAGTTCCTGTATTGTGCAAGTGGTGTTGGTGAATGATTGTGTGTACAGTTGCCACTGACAGACGATGTCTCTTCTGCAAGTTGGCGACAAGTTATCCATGGATTTTTAAGGATCAGGCATTCCGCTCTATAAATGTTTACAGGAACAACCGCAGTGGGCTCCAAGCCACCTCGTTCGGAATCATCATTCATGACTGTATAGCTGTCTTTTTTTAAAAAATCACCCTTCAAATGTTTTACTGAGACTAAGAGTCGTCATCATCATCATTCGTCATCTGTAAATATCGGTTTTACGCCGTCATTCACTAGAAATATCAACCTAGATCTTGGCTTGACCTGAATGTTCCTCATACATTGTGAAAAAAATTCAAGCTGGATCATTTGAAACAATACAGTAGTACAAATAATACCAAGTACACAATTGCATCTTTTGTGAATTAACTTCAAAAGAGAGTTAAAAACAGACACTATGTGAATGGAATTACTGCCTACAGAGCCACATATCAGGAACTTCTTTCTGAGCTCTTCAACGAAATTAAGTGCATAAAAACTATAAACAGATAAAAGACACATACCTACAGATATCCTTACCTTTTGTAGATGTGAAGAACCCAATTGAGGACAGCAAAGATCTCCCCACTTTGCAGCTCCCAGCCAGTGATTTGACCTAAATGGATCTGCAGGCAGCGGTGACATGCACGTAGATACGCTTTGGTGAGCTGGTAATGTGGAGGAACGCACTGCTCTAGCAGGTTGCGCACTGTAGCCAAGTCTCCCATGATGCTGTGCTGCAGGGCTGAAAGGTGGCCAGCGAGTCCGGGGCCTCGAGTGTGTAAGTACGACGCGCTGCGGAAACGAGCTGCAACCGCCTCCTCCAACACCTGAGGAACACACAATACACACCTTATGAATTTTAAATAAAGTTATTTTGGCGCTGTACCAATTTAAAAATATAAAAACACATCAGCACAGTGCCTCCATCTCATCACTATGCACCAGACTGGCTAATTAATGTTGTGTATAGAACGTTTTTAGTTTTGGAGTAAAAATGGACTTAGCCAGAACATACTCATGTTGAGCAGAACCCTTTACAGCTTGTTCATAGTTCCAAAAGCAAAAATTCCATAATTAAATCCTTAATTTGGCTTTCTTGTTGTTTAGGTAGCTAACAAATAGTTAACTACAGCTAACAGACAGCGAAACTCATATATTACCGGTTATGGGCAAGATGGGTGCGTTTATAATATAATATATTATATTATATTATAATATAATTGAAATGCAAAAATAGATTTCTTGTTGTATACGTTGCTAACCTACAGCCAACCATCAGCTAACCTACAGCTAACTGACAGCTAACCAACAGCTAACTGACAGCCAACCATTACCTAACCTACAGCTAACTGGCAGCTAATCTACAGCTAACTGACAGCCAATCATTACCTAACCTACAGCTAACTGGCAGCTAATCTACAGCTAACTGACAGCCAATCATTACCTAACCTACAGCTAACTGGCAGCTAATCTACAGCTAACTGGCAGCTAA
>JAQQZS010000002.1:26697557-26709508 GCA_030068045.1 Platyallabes tihoni
TCCTTTTATGCTTCCTGTTTTGCGACCGTCCTACTTCCGGGTCCTAGTGGCGGCCGCAAAACGGGTGTGTGTGACAGAATATCGCGAACACATAAGGAATGTTTGTATTGACCAGCTTCACATAACATATAGAACGTATTTTATAAGTAATTTTTTACTTATATTTTTTTGTGAGATAAAAAAAAAAAAGTAAGTTGCTCTGGATAAGAGCGTCTGCCAAATGCCTAAATATAAATGTAAATGTCTCACGCATACTTTACATGTATGATTTCTGACACTGTATTTTTCTATTAAAATAGATATTGCACAGATGATAACATTTTGAGCGCAGTGGCTGACCAAAAGCACTTTCAGCAAGAAAATATGGCTGATAGTGTTATGTCATCTTAAAAAACACTCAGTAATAATTGCTACCAAGTCATTATGAATCACTTCTGAACCATCAACATTCTAACTAGCTCCTCCCACGAGGCTAAATCCCAAATCCCTCTTCAACTCCTTGGTGTGTGGAACAATGGTTTGTACACACTACATAGTGCACTACATAGTGCACTAGGATTACATTTATCCTGTTATTTGGGATTTAACCCCAGAACCTGAAAGTTAACAGAGCTGATATTCTAAATAAATAGAAACATAAAGAAAAACTCAAAAAAAAAAACAAGATTTAGAGGACTGTCCAACACCTCATTGTTTATTTTCCCCACCTTTTAGCTACATTGTACCAGTACAAATTTAAAATTACTTTCACCCCTGTTAATTACACTGTTAATCGCTAATTGTCGGTTGCCAGCTCTTCCAGTCATGGTTTGTTCTGCCGGTCACTAATGTATACAGTATGTGTTGGTAGAGCGAAATAACTGGTTAAATAAACAAACAATTAATAATCTGTTAATAATAAATGGTGTTTATGGAACTGTACCCTCATGCCTATGGCCACATCACAGCCATGCTGATATCCAGCACAACAGCACTCCCTCCTGTGTCATATTGATCAATTATACAGTGTATTGTTTTTTCTTAATACTGCCTAAGTGTGATTTTATGAAACTTCTTTATTGCAAATTGCATACTTAGTCAAATCATGCCTTTCAAAATGAGTGTTTAATGACGTGGCAAAGTAAATGCACAAGCAAAACACTTTTTCATTTATATCCAGAAATGTCCATTGTTAAAAGTGCCATAGAAATTTAATTGAATTAAACTGAATTTAATTGAAAGGCTGACATGCTTTCCTGTTAACAATTTCATCAAACATGTTATTGTCTGAATATACGTTTTAGATGAGAGATAACTGAATTATCTCTTTAGGTGCCCATTACATGATTACCTTGTCCACGATTACCTTTCACTGAAACCTGACTGTGTCTGAGGTTAGATACTGATGATTGAAAAACTGCTCCTTGCTCCGTGTCTTTCTTTCTCTCTTTCTCTATGGGTGGAGCACTACGGGTCTGACAGGGGGCAGCACCACCCGTGAGCGACAGCTCCGAGCAGCTGGTACGACTCAGTCATGCCTCGTTAGCCTGCGCCGGTGTGGGTGTATGCAGGAGGGAGGGAAATGGGTGAACAGGAAAGAAACCCCAGCACTGCATTTCTTACATCACACCAACTGTTCACATTTTCAACGGCGACCCCTCCTTTCTTCTTCTTTCTGATAATACGCTGGTTAACAAAACAGTTTACAAATCACGGGTGATGCATTATCCTGCTGGTCTATGGTGAGATTTATACGTAGCAGAGGGTTGGGTGAAGACCATATGGAAGCCACAACATCCTCATTGTGCGACATGTCAAAGAGAGACAGCAGTTTAAGGATTCAGAGTTTAACACATTAAGACTCGTACAATGCAGCTGAGGATGCAGCCGGACGATTAGACTGACAAATCCTGGCAGTGACAGACAGGGACTCAACTTACTCATAATCTCATAGGCATGGATATAGATATATACATTTTAGGTATTCATTTATACCAATAAAATTGTATTTAGGCTCATTTTAGGCTGTCGACTAATTTTTTGGGACATTAGTAGTTTTCATGATAAAGGCATAACATTAGCTTGAATCATTAAATATAATAAGAAACAAATTAGGGCAAAATCACTGTAAAAATTCTATGTAAAGCTTGTGCTGTAACAGGAAAATAACTACGGAAAGTGGAGTTTTGTATGCCTAAAGTTTCCTATAACATCACAAAATCTTTTATTCTTTAAATTCAGTTTATTCAATTAGGCAACGGTTTCAATTTCTAATTTATTTATGTGTTTTTATTCAATTATAGTTACATTTAAGTTTGTGGAAAGCAAGCTCCAGTGATTATAGAAACGATAAGGTATTAGAACAAGTCCATTAATCTGAACCGGCAAAGCTCTGAAGCCTTGAAAAATCTATCTCGTTTGACCAAGTCAGTTGTAGAAAAATGCTAGCAAGGTATGAAGGCTAGTATCGCACTCGTGCTTGTTCGTATTTATTTGTTATTATGTTAGTATATGGTTCTAAGTATTCTATTAGATCATTAATGGATCAGGTTTTCAAGCAGGTTAATAAAGTTATAGTTTATTAAAAATTAAGTGGAAATTCCTGACAGCTAGCATGCTTAGCATCAT
Organism: Platyallabes tihoni; assembly: GCA_030068045.1. Taxonomy (NCBI): domain Eukaryota; kingdom Metazoa; phylum Chordata; class Actinopteri; order Siluriformes; family Clariidae; genus Platyallabes; species Platyallabes tihoni. Next base: position 26,700,165 of record JAQQZS010000002.1, read on the forward strand.
CTATTAGCTTTCATCAGGCATTGCCAACATTACAGCATGTATAGCAAGAGGTACATAACTTTTCATGTGTACCTCTTCTTTAATGATATAGGATTTATAGAAAATTATAATGGATATATTATTTTATGCCAATAAGCGAAGACTAGTGGTACATGATAACAGTCTTCTACCTAGTTTTACTAATTATTTTCCAACATTAGCACACTTATTACTCTACAATATGCATAAGGTGTGTTTATTGTAACTGAGAACTTGTCCTTGGACTCAAATTAATATGTAATTTAATTAAAAAGTGATTTGGCTAACATTGAATTCTAACAATGCTGACTTTACAACATTACAAGAAACTAACTAGCTGGTTCCTACTTGCTTTTATTCATCATAAGAATGTTGGTGCAAATGGAACAGCTAGAAGAAGTATTTATTCTACATACATACTGTTATTTTATGTATGTGTATTGAATGTGAATACTGTGGAACCTTGGCATATGAATTTAATTCATTCCGGCGAAAATTCGTAATGTGATTTTTTCCATAAGAAATAATGTACATGCAGATAATTCGTTCCAGCCACCCAAAAATGTTACCAATACTACCAGCTTCTAACACCCTAATCATATTTTTGCATATAAAGCCAATCAAAACATTTAGAAAAGACATGTAAATGTAAAATGTTAAATAAAATAGACACTAAACCTCACCTTACCCTAATTTTTGATTCCTCTTGGCACCGGTTGCTTTTTTAGAGATTATTTCTTACATAATTTCCACTGAAAGTGGCTCCCTTTTCTTCTTGCTACCATCTTTGCTAGCATTCTTCGGACCCAGGTGCTGTGTCTTCATTAAATCATGCACAAAATGCAAGAAAACCCACAAAATTTTTTGCAAACTCATTTCACTTGGCTTTCTACTGACGCAAATAAGTTTTGAACGACTGCCGGACGTACGCGTTTTGTTTGGTTCGTTCAATTGTATGCTGACAATGCTTTATATGCCAATGCTAATTTCCTGCAAAATTTCTTAAGACAAAAATTCGTAAGGGAGGGCATGCATATGCCGAGGTTCCACTGTATATTGTTTTTTTTTTAATGTGACCTTTGCAGCGATTAAACATTACAAACATTAGCAAAAGTAAAATTACACAGCCCATATATTTGCACATATTATGACATACAGTATTTTAGCTAAATAATGTTTTTGCAAAAGTTTGCTAAACATGGGTTTTCTGTGAAGTAAAGTCCGTCATCAAACCGATCTATCAAAGGCCATCTCCATTTATCTCTGCTACGGCTAGTGGAATAACGTGACTTTAACTGGATCATCTTTCTCCTCCTTTCAGGGAGCCAGGAGCCCTGGAGAGCTGACAATAGAGTCTTTGAGAGGGTGAAAGGAGGCCCGCGCTGGTCAGAGGTTAACCTGGGCTTTTGCCCGATGATAAATCACTGGCTAATGAGGCCTGCATTGTGGCTGCTCACTTTCAGAGGCGCTAGCTTGCGCTTGTAAAGCCGACAGAGCTAATGAACTGGCTGCTTTGAAGCGGGGAGGGGGAGCAGGAGGAACAATATTGACTGGTCGCACAGAGCAGATGTCTCAAGCCTAGCGACTAGTAAATGTACATTTGAAGACTGATTGAACAGGGGGTGAAGCTGAGGCTTTGGGGTGGTGGACTCTGCACTTAATGAAACCACTTAGGGGAGTTCATTTTAAAACAAAGGGGTCTGACAGTGAATTGGGACAGGGTAAAGAATGAAAGGCACTGTGTTTGCTTTTGTTTTCAGGGAGCATCATGCTAATGGTTAGCATTAACATGAAATGTTTACTTACTTTTCCTACAGTTGCTAGGTAAAAATTTTTTTAAATGAACTTTCAAAAATGAAACCAAAGAATATCTTATCCTTCATTTTGATAGCACATACTGTAATGAAAGGCATCCTTTATTTTAACACTGATTAAACTCAGGTTTAATTTGCTCCAGGTTTGATTGAGAACAAAGGCCACTGTTTCTCCTGATTTGTCTATGCACAAAAGGAAATTAGCTCAGTGAGCTTTAATGAGATCTCAGCACCACAGATAAGCCACATGAGTGTCCGTTTCACACTGACATTTCTTAACAAATGCTTATTCGACACACATCTAAGCAGATTTTCCCCTATGTGTGTGTGTGAGTGCCTTCAGTGAGACAGACGGATGGAGCCGAGCCAGCACCGAGTTGAGCTGATTAGCATATAATTGCTCCTTTTGTATTAAACACAAGGAATTAGCCTAATGTTCAGCCTGCTGTTAAGGACTGGTTTCCTATTCATTCACTCATTCATTCATTCATTCAGAGAGAGAGAGAAAGACAGAGTGAGATGGAGAGAGTGAGAGCGAGAGATGACCCCTGGTAGAGATTTGTTTTAAACCAATATATATAATGAATGAATAAATACATACATAAATAAATAATTAAATACGGGGTGAAGCACTGTTACATGTCAATGGACTTAAAAAAAATCTTGCTTGTTATTTCACATGGACCAATGTGAATTAAGCTGCAATAACAGTGACGTAAAAATGTTAAACAATTTAATTAAACGTCTTGTAAAAGGTAACATGTTGTAGCAATTAAAGTTTCATGAAACTCAGAGAAAAGGTGATGTGGGACTTTAAATATTTACAGCATTACTATGATAATAAATTATACAGTATATAATTTCTTTCTTTCTGTGTGCCAGGTTTAGAAAAAGAAAGCATTCACATTAGCGAATATAGTTGTGTTCATCTGCCCATTGTAATTATTTTCTTTTACTTGCACTTATAGAAAGAGTTGTATTTTTTTCTTCATTTTTCTTTTTTCAGCTTACTGGTTAACACTGTCGTCTTGCACCTCCACGGTCCGGGTTCGATTCCTGCCTTGGGTCTGTGGTTGGTGCGTTTCCTCCGGGTACACCGGTTTCTTCCCCCAGTCCAAAGACATGCAGACTAGGCTAACTTGTGTTTCAAAATTGGCCATAGTGTATGAATGAGCATGTGAGTGAGTGTGTGTGTGTGTGTGTGTGCGCTCTGCGATGGATTGGCACGCTGTCTAGGGTGTACCCTGCCTCGTGCCCTAAGTCTCATGGGACAGGCTTCAGGCCTTCGTGATCCTGCATACAGAATAAAGTAGTATAGACGATGAGTGAGTGAGTGAGTTTCTTCTCATTCAGTTTATTTGTTCAATGTCTATCATAAGCATAAAATAACAAGTGGCTTGATATGTACTGTATAACTGACATAACCGTAACACTTTACAGCAAAGAGGATCAGCTAACATTAAAATCACATAACATTAACACACTAATTTTGATCATCAACTATATACCAATAAATGTTCAATGCCCATCTATGCCCACAGGGACCAAAAGCCACCCCATCTGGTCAGAGAAGTCAATGCTGGCCACAATAGAAAGGCACCAGAACACCATATGCACCACAGACGGTCACAAGCAGGGACCAGCAGGCAAAGGCCATTGATTTGGTCTCGAAAATCCCCAGATTCCAATCCAATTGCGCTCTCATGGAATCCAATCCACAGAGGCCCCACCCTGCAACACACAGCACCCAAAGGATGCGCAGCTAATGTCCTGAGGTCAAATTGGTATAACTTGGTGTAAGTGTTTATTATTTACTAAAGTATTAAACAGACATGAATTAGGACAATTACAATTACATTAATTAATAAGTTAGTCAGAACATCAGAAAGTCAGAAATTCAGCTGATGTAATGTTCAAGAGAACTATTGCAGTGACTAGTTCAAATAACACATTATTAAACGAGTATTATTATTATTATTATTATTATTATTATTAGTAGTAGTAGTAGTAGTAGTAGTAATACTGGAATAATAATAATAATAATAATAATAGGTTAAAGAAATGCTGTGTGTTACCAGTAGAGCATTTGTAGCTATACATTTTAATTAAAAGTTTACCTCTAGATGGTTTTCTTCATCTTTTTTGTTCCCTTTATTCCTTTTCTGATTTATTTTCTTTTTTTAATAACTTCTAATATATTCTTTCCCGTTACAGTATTTTTAATTAATTAAAAAAATTACATTGAAATATCAATTTCCCTTTTTTTATTTTAATCTCACCTTTTTAATTTTTTTTATTTTATTCCAATTCTCTTTTCTCCTCCCTCCTCCTTCCTTCCTGTTTTTCTTCTTTTGTTTTTAAATTTTCTTCTTTGAATTCGCCTTGCATTTCTTTCTTTCTTTTTTTATTTCCTTATTTTTTTTAAAGTTTTCATTCCTTTTTTCATTATATCATTTATATTGTTCATCTTTTATTCTACTTTTAAAATTTTTTTCTATTATTTTACTTATTTCACCTTTACTACTTCTTCTTCTTCTTCTTTTTCTTATCTTTTGCCTCTTTCAAGGAAATCAGATTTATAGTTGATGTAATCAGACATTAACACTCTGCTTAATCCATGTATAATGGATTAAGGAAGGTCGGAAGGTCTATAAAAAGTTCTATTTTTACACTGAATACCCATGAGCCTTTGCACCATTTTGTCAAATGCACATTTAAAAAAAAACGTCCCAGAGAGTTTTCGTCCGAGGCTCTGTGCTTGTGTGATTACTCATCACACTGAGCAGCACTGCATTTGCACGCTGTTGTAAATGTGTTGTAACATGCTGTCTCTGCCACGGTCCCTGCAGCATGGTTGTATGGTGAATGTGTGTGAGTGCGTCTCTAAGCCGTGTGTGTATGTGTGAGCTTGTGGTCAGTCGCAGCAGGGGTGCTGTGCGGTGTATGTGAAGGGGGTTCGAGGTGGACCCATGCCAATTACAGCCTTTTGTCCTGTCTGACTCGGTGATTGACACCGGCACTACCCTTTCCCTCCGTCCTCTGTTCGGGCTCGGTGGCCATTTGCTGACCTGCACAGGGTCGTCAATGCATTTAAATGGAATTAAACCCTCTGGCTGTGTTAAACATAATCCGGAATCATGGTGGAATCCCTTGTCTGTGGTCGAATTCTGTTACAGAATGTGTAACTTTTAGCAACCCGTTAGGTGTTGGTAAATTAGGTCATCATCACATGACCAATGATGTTTCCAGAAATTCCAGTTATGGAGATGTAACACCCCCCAACATGCTCAAATCCATCCCCCCCCCCCCACAATGACAATGACATGACTCACAAAATGCTCTAATTACTTTTTGAGATCTCTTTCTGTCCAATTTTTCGATCGGTTTCTAAAAGCGACATCGCCTCTCTGTGCCTCCCTGGCAGCGAGCGTTTTTCACTCCAGGCTTTGTTTTCTCCCCGGAGACAGCTGAATGTGCGCACTGCGAAATGAGAGCATAATGACTCCAGCAACGGTGACAAAGCCTAATTGGTCACGGAGGCCAGTGGCTAATGAGGTGAGAAACAGAACCCATGGGTGTGTAACGACTGTATTTTCCTGCGCTTCTTCGCCTTTCGTCACAGCCCTGTGTGGCATTTTTAGCCAACTAAAATGGCACCAGATGCAACAGGGCTCAGACATTTTGACTTGAATTGGGAAACCATATGTTCGGATAAGTCATGGTTTCCCCTTTCCCACAGGCAGGGGGACCGGTGCGTCTGTGAGGAGAGCACTGGTGGCCAGGAAGCGGTGCTTTACCCCTCATTAAAGCTGGATGAAGCAAGTGAGTGGAAAGAAAGAAAAGTTAACTCACAAACTAATAATTCTTTTTAAATTAATTAATTAATTAAATACATTGTTTTCCTCAGCATCTCATCTAGCTTGAAAAAAAAATCTCTTTAATATACAAAGTTTTTAAAATAAATCTAAATTAATCTCTAAAAAATGCGAGTGCAAAAAAAGTCCATTAGAACGATTTTTTTTTGTGAACCCTGTCTGCTCACTTGAGCGTCCTCAACTCCAGACAAGTGAAGCTATTCTCCCCCCGCTTTTTTTTTAATATACTGCACTTGTTGCCCTTGTGAACCTGTCGAGAGGCATTGAATGGAGCGAGAGGAGTGTCGCTGGATCCTGAAAACACTGCTGACCATCAGGGGAGAAAAGAGGGACTCCTCTCGCATTCAGCGCCTAAGATAACAGCGCACAGAATGATAGACTTCTCCGGATTGTTTGTTCCCTCCATCTATTGTCCTCCTTCCACAACCTCCCCACATCACCCCCCTCAACCCCCCCCCCCCCCCCGACTCAGTGGCTCTCTTAGGCGCACTTGAGGGGGGCCGTCACAGGTAGGAAGGCGAGTGAGCTTATTCCCCACGCATGCTTGATTGCTCCCTTACACAGTCGCCCTCTCAGGGCTGTGAAAAGAGCCTGCGGCGGGGCCGGCTGAATAAACTCCTACTCGCTTCCATAAACTTTTTCTCATCCCCTGATTTTTCCGAGGATGTGAGCAGCGGCTCACCCGGCGGCTCCCAGGCCTGGCTCGGGGGATGCATTTGAAAAGAGGGGGCCGTTGGGGAACCAAAGCCCCCCAACCCTAAAGGTCCATCCCTCTGTGCACACACACAAAAGCACAGGGTCATTAAGATCCAACACCAGCGAACAGCGAAATGCTACACTATCCTGAACTACTTCCACTTACAGGTAGAAACCCTGTTAGACACACGTCCGACAGGTTTCACACAAGTTGAACATTAATATTGTGTCGACTATGACTTATATAATGTGTTTGCACTGCTATGATTTTAATTTCTTAGAAGTGTGCAGGTAGAATTGTGCTCATGGAACACAAGAGCAGAAATCTGGCTTTTTAGTTCAGTCTTTTTTTTTTTTTATCATAAATATCAGGTAGGAAAAAAATGGATAGCCCACAAAACACACACACACACACACACACACACACACCAAAGTGTGTCCTCCTACACCACAGCAATATGTTAACAATTTCATTCCTACATTTATTAATGAAAAAAATATCACTGTTAATAGTTCTAATTAAGGTCTTGTATGTTACATTTAATATCTCTATGACCATCTTGTTACACTTATGTTATGGCATTTATAAACAAAAACAAAAAACAAAAACACCAACTTGTTCACTGAGTTCACTGATGGGAAACAACACTGACACTGGAGACTCCTTCCATACATTTACATATATTACAAAATATCACATTTAGATGATATGGATTATCTGCAATATAAAGTTCCATTTGATTTAGTATAATATAGTTTTATAAGGAAATGGCAATTTATTCAACAACTTCAGACTTAAAAATTCATGGGTTATAGAAATTATTGTAATTGATGTAAAACATTTATTTGATATCTACATACCTCAGAGTAAATATTACAAATACTTTTTCTTCTTCTTCTTCTTATTATTATATCATGTATTTTATTTATTTATATAGTGCGAGTTGTTTTTGTAGTTTGCATTTAGAAATACTTAGGGAAACACTCAGCAGCTGTGTTTTAATTTTAACTGCTTAAAACTGCTTGATCCTTAGGGAATTTTTTTTTTTAATTTAAAAGTCTAAATCCAAAAACAAAAAGGGTAAAATAAATAAATAAATTAAAAAAGCGAATAACAACACAATTGTAATATATTATTTTATTTGTTTGTTTTTTTTCTTATATGCAAACAATTTTTTAATTTTGTTTATTTTTTAGTTATTTTCACATTTTCATCTCTGAATATAACATTCTGTTTATACATTATTTCAGTTTGTGACTTTCTTTGTAGTAATAGTTTCAAACTTAATAAATTGTAGAAAAATAGTTTATGCTAGAAGAAATACATAATTCTGTGCAAACAATAACCTCATCAATGTAGATAAATTTCTGATGCATCAAAAAACGGTTTAAAACTTTTTCATGCTTACAATCTCAAATAAGTTTCACAAGCTATGTATAATTTCAAAGAATTCCACTTCACTTGCAAAAACTAACAACAAACTCCATGCTGCAGTCGATACATTTTTTCCTCCCAGCAGGGCTTGATCTAACCTTGATTGGACAATTTCAGACATAAAAAGCAATGATGGAGTCTTCAACAAGGTTCTACAACAAATGAACAACCGAACAGCCCTCCATGTTTCTAGGTTTGTTGTTTTATTCTGATATTGCACTGATATTAAGAGCACTCAAAACATTCTTTTGTCTGAATCTCATAAACCAGATTAAAAAAAATCTAAAAACATACAAGCATTAATTTTACAGTAGCATCATGTTATATTAAAATTGTGACTTTTTTCATTGATTAATAATCTGTCTATTTAAAAAAAAATACACACACTGTACCTATTTCACTTTTTAAATTTAAATAAAAAAATTAGTCTTAAAATACAGTAATTTTTCAACCTTTTTTATTTTATTTTATTTTTCTAGCATCAATAAAAATCTAACCCCTAAAATTCAAATGACACAGATCCGTGCCGGCAACATAGCATTATTCAATGACAGATTTTAATAAAAAACAACTGCTTATATGAAAGTCCTGCTGCTGTGCGTCGGCTGTGCATTTGAGTTTTCAGATATGTCACCACCAAAGTTATCACTACTTTTAAAATTTTATTGCTACCGAACTATGGCAGTGACATTTTAAAAATTATTATTATTATTATTATTATTGTCACAAAAACATCCGAAAATGACTATAAAAACATGTGATCATATCTGTGCTATTTCTTTGCCCATGTGTCACTTTTTTAAAAAAAAGTTTAGCAAAAATATATTGTATGTCACTTTATATTACACAGTCCTGAGCTCTATATATTTATACATAATTATGCAAAAATGGCAAAAAAATAATCTGGGTTTAAGGGCTTCATGGATAATTTAAGAAAATGCTACCTTCTAGCAGTCTAACAGTGTGCTTGCGGTACTGAGGGCAAGTGAGAACTACACAATGCTAATTGTCCCCCACCCCACCCCCCTGCTAGCTGTCATTCATTATTGCCCATGTTGTCTTTAAAAGTGTAGAGAATTTATAGGAAACTCATTTCTGTTTGTTTGCTTCCTGTTTGTTGGTGTTCTCTTGTTAATGAACACAGGGAGACAGCAGAACTAGCTGGACCATACAGCAGCATCATTAGCATACGTTAGGAAGAAGTTAACCATTATCACCAAAGTCAAAGGAATTTCAGCTCGCCTTCCAAAGCTAACGCTGACCAAATGCACTTTAATAGATTTCATGGAAATGGATGCATTGTGGTCGCTAAACTCACTGGCCAGCTGCAAAAGTGCTACTGGCGATAAAGCCATGTAAATCAAATATGCTAATAAGACCCTTTAAAAAGGCCCTTATTAATACAAATTTACTTTGTAAAGTATTATTATTTGGGCAGTGGTGGCTCAGTCGGTTAAGGCTGTGGGTTACTGAGTTACTGATCGGAAGGTCGGGGGTTCGAACCCC
>JAQQZS010000002.1:26752915-26762947 GCA_030068045.1 Platyallabes tihoni
AAAAGCATGTTTAACACCAAAATGCATTATGTATTCATTTCATTATAAAATGTTTTTTATATTATTAAGTAATTTTTTTCCCTACGTTCTATTCTTTCATGTCCTGATCGGGGTGCCGTATGCCAACAGGAAGCTGAGTAATTTCTCAGTAACAGCATGCCCTGAAGTGTTTTATTCCTCTTACAGGACGTAATTATCCGAAGATTACCAATGAAGATAAAGATATAATATTTTTGATCAGATACATTTAATATTAACATTAATGTTTAATATTCTTATCATGAAACATGTAACCTTTTATGTTATAGAGGGTATAAACATTTGTTCCATCTCTCCCTTGATGCTAGTGAAGTTAGTGAAAAAAGAAAAAGAAGAAAAACAAAAAAAAACAGCTCACACAAAGCCCTTTCTTCTAAAGACTTTCTGATTGTGGAAAAACGTACAATTTTATGTCGGTTATACAGCTCTGACGCTGGAGACTGCTTTCACAAAATGTTTATATATATATATATATATATATATATATACGGAGAACCGTACACCTGCTCCGCTCTCTGTTCAACTCCGCGCTCCTACTGGGTGTTATGCGCTAAAATGCCCCCCTGCCATGGATTTCCCCCCCTACATAATCGTTATCAAATATTATATTAGAACATAAATTCATAGGTTTATTATGATATTATATGATATTATTCATAGGTTTATTATGATATGATATTATTATTATAATGAAGCCTAGGCACGTGACAGCCGTCAAGACCATTAATACAAATTCTTGTATAATGTTTATTTTGTGGCACATTTATTTTTCAGGATTTTGTCATGAATATGCAAATAAACATTTATATATAATAAAAATAAATATACTTTATGATGAAAAATTAGACGAAACTAATTATATTATAAAATAAACAATATAAAAGTATACATGTTGTATATGAAAAAATAATATTTATATTTTTTCATATACAACATATTTATTTTCATATTGCTTATTTTATTTAATTTTATTGTCCCATGTAATTTGTAATTTGTAAACCATTAACCTATGAATTTATATTCTAATATAATATTTGATAGCGATTATGTTGGGGGGGGGGGCAATCCATGGCAGGAGGCATTTCAGCACATAACACTGTTAAGGCTTTACTATATTCCACAGCGCTTTAGTGTTAAAAATTGTTAAACCATGGTTACCTTCTGTTCTGCTGTGGTGGTTAAGCTCTGCAATCTGATTGTCATGTTGCCCAAACTCTGCTCAAATGCTGCTACCAGGTGAGCCTGAACACACACACACACACACACACACACACACAGTAAGCACACACAAAATTATTGTTGTCATCAATATCAGATCCATCACAACATGGTTTGTAACAACATAACGACGACAACAATAACAAGCGCTCGTCTCTGTCCGTCTGAACAGAGATGGTTTGTTTGGCCACAGGAGCATGCTGGGAAACGATAACCTGCCCGAGCAAGAACGAGCACACACACTCAGTCGTCTGCTTCCATGAAAACATTTTTTCTTGTAATGAACAGCTTTGAGCTGTCAGCAAAATTACAGCATTTTGTCCACTTAAAGTTGTCCGGGACGGTTCACTGGCAGACGTGGCGCTGCTCTGGTTATATGTCACACTTTATTGAGTTCTTTTACAGACTGTAAACAGGCATTTTGCACTATTTTAGTTGTGGTTCTTGCTATTAAAAACTAAGTATTGAGAGATTTTATTTAATAGCATGAAAGCATAAAATATGTGACAATAAGTGTTTTAAATGCTCTAGAATGCTATTTTCTTAAAATCTGCAATTCTTACTTCAGATCTCAGAAATACGGCTGTATGCAAAAGTTTGCACATCCTTGTCATGTTCCACAGATGTCAAATATTACATATTAGGAAATAATTAGTAACGATATACTGTACAGGTTATAACTATCAATTTTCTTTTATATGTGTGACATACTTTTATATATATATATATAAGTTTTCAATAGTTTTCATCATTAACTAATAGGATGATGTTGTTTGGGTTTAAACTTTGTTCCTAAATATTTTCCTGTGGAATTTAATCCAAAATATTCTGGATTGTGGTTTTGTTGCAAGACAGATCCACCATGCAACTGTAGAATTTCCCACATGCCCACGTCTTTAAAAAAACAATATTATTTTTGAAAAACAGACAAAGCACAGACTAGGATCTTCTTAAAATGCTTATTTCAGTTCTCAAAGTTGACCTGCTTAATGAACGTTAATCTTAAATGTCTTGTTAACAACACCGTCTTGACTTCTGCCCTTCATATGCACCTCAGTTCAAACCCTCCTCGAACTGTCGCTACTCAGAAAAATAAATGCAAACCACAAAGTGGAACCAGCCAGAAGCCCCACGCTAACCACTGGACAGTTCCTTGAACAGTTCGAACCTTATTCATGAAATGTACAATGCATAGTTGGATTATATTTGCCAATGCATAATCATAAACAGGATGACAGTACAGAGCCATCAGCAGCCCGGGTGTCTGAGAAAAACAGTTGTCCATTCAGAACTTTGCCTAGGTTGGTTCACCAACCAGGAACTCTACTCTTAACTGTAAAAAAACAATTTTATTTAGTATGCATGTTCAGATGGGATGTGTAATGACTGATCCCTTGACACATGGACTCCAAAATACCCCTGAAGGCCTTCCACCAAGTGCTGTAAGTTGCAAGGTGGATCCTCCATGGATCTGGGGAACTTAGAGGCAAGAGCAACAACTTTGAACCTAAGCGCCACAGACAGCATGCCGTGATGCAGTGAGTGTTCTGATACCTTTCTATCAAAGCCAGCGTTCACGTTTTCACCAATCTGTGCTACATTGGTTTTTCTGAGGGAAGGGACCAGACGGGCTGGATTTTGGTCCTCACAGGCATAAACGAGTCCTGGATGCTCATGATCCGGTCACCAGCACCGCCAGGATATATACTGTATAGGTGAACACTGTAACAGACAATGTCTTCTTATGCCCTCTAGTGGCTGGCTATGTGTAAGCGACTGGAAAACAAACCAAACATACATCTTGACAGACTACAATTAGGAACAAGTGTTCAGTTCAGCTGATCTTAATATCTCCCCTAATACAGGCAAAATAAATGGCACCATATTGTCCAACCATATACCGTACACAGTCAGTGTAGACTATTCATTTATTAATAAAAATTAATTATCCTTATTCTTTCCCATGAGTCGGTATTAAGGTATTTAACTGCTGTAGCTCACCATACATTATTACATTATACGTTTTAAGTCTACTCAAGTGGTACTAGTTTCCAGCACACTCGACTACTACACTTTTTCGCTATAAAAAAATCATAATAAATAAGTCATAATAATAATGTTGTGAAATATATTTGCCGTACAAACAAGCCTTCATGTCAAACAAACACGCGTACTGTTCACACACTCCTCAACAATCCTATCACACGTTATCGAGAGGCGTGTTGTGTTTAGGCACGTTTGCGTGTGTCATGCTTCAGATGACCTAAAGCCAACTCCTACAGATCTCTACTGTGCCAGGAGACAAAGCCAACAAATGAGACTGAGTATACTATGTGTGTGTGTGTGTGTGTGTGTGTGTGTGTGTGTTTCCTCTTCTCGCCCCGGGTGATAAAAGACATTTAAATATTTACAACACTGCATTGGGAAAAATGAGCCAGGAATACGCTTTCAGGAGTCCCAAGATCTTTTTTTTTTTCTAAAAGTGGAGGATTGTTTATTTCTGAATACCAAGATTAATAATCATGCTTAACCCAGACAAGTTAGGCTTTAAAATGTAAAATCCCTTAAGAGTAATATATGAACCGATCATGTTATCAGGTACTATCAGAACTCATTGGTTCCAAAAATGAACAATGCGAACAAGAACATTATATCAAACAAATAAAATATCACCACAAAACCTCCTGTGTATTACCTAAATGATGATCAGTTTTAGGAAGCAACGCAGCGTGTGTGTACTCACGTTGGCACTTAGCTGCGTGGTAAGCGTTGACACTTTCTCCTGAGATGCCTCCAGCTCTCTCCTGAGCTTTCGGATCTACATAAACAACATCAGTGAGTCAGACGTTAATTATATACTACATTATTTCCAGCCCTGTTCAAAGAAAAGACCAAAGCTGAAGCATTTTTGTATGATTAAGATTCATCCAAATCAGCAATCATACTGCTGGAGCGCCGGAGCCACTGAGACAACGCAATATTAGCTATACCAACCAAATCCGGGACTTTTGATTGTGCAGAATAACAGAACACAGTTATGAATGTAAAAACTCCCTTTATTTCTCTGCACGATCCCCTGCTACACTAATGCACTTATCCCTCTATCAAGGTAGAAAGTATTCTCAGTACGCCAGATCCATGCTCTGGACGTCTGAAACGCTGGCCTCCCAGGAACTCCTTTAAAGGCCCAAACAAGTGGAAATGTCTTGGAGTGAGGTTTAGGCCTGTACAGGTGTTGTGGCAATAACTCGTGTAACGTTCCTGTAATGTGTAAGTGGTGCGGTGGCCCGTATGACATTGTCCTGCAAAAACATCAGACCTGATGATCTAACCAGGCCTTTTTTTAAGTAAAGGTGATTAAAGGAGCTCCTGGGAGGCCAGAGTTTGACTTGAACACCCCTTGTATTTTACAAGAAATATCACTTGCCTGTGCTTACACGTACAAAAAATTAAAAAGGCAGGAATGTATTTTATCTACAGCTGAGCCACAATGTTTGATTGGTATCTTTGGATTTTAACTCGGAAGTGTGCATTTATAGGAAAATAATCAACATTGGGTGGTATGATGCAACCTGTTTTTTTTTTATTAATTAATTTATTATTGTATTGTTTTTTTTCTGGTGTTTGTCTGCATCAGATTTTTCTGCTACTGTGTGCCACAATCCCTAAAGTGCATTACATTCATATTACATCCGTATAACAACATCTGTTAACTGATATTCAACACTTTATACAGTTCATTGATCAATGTTATAAAAGGACTGAAAGACAAAGCTGGGATAAACAGTGATAGCTGTCAATCCCATTCACTCTCTTATCTATTAGTCTTAGATTATCTGGAGCATCTGTAATACAAGTGCCTGTGTACGATCTGTTACTGTACAAACAATAACAATGATTAATACTATTAACCAGTTACTCATGTTACAGCTGAAAACAAAGTCCAAACTGTTATACATAAATCTTTTGAACCTGTACAAAAACAATTAATCAACAGCTTCTGATCGCGAGTGTCTATTACGATATACTACATACTGTAGGTATAATTATTTCAGTTTGATCTATAAATACATTCTTTAAAAAACCTACTATGCCTCAGGCTTGCTTCAAATGGTCTCTTTGTTGTTGTGCTTAAACTGTAATAAGATTAGGATTAGAGGCTCATGTTGGCTCGGGCTTCAACTATACACACAAATTAAGAAAGCACATCGTTTCTGTCTGCTAATGTTAATATAAAACTATAAACAGAAAGATATTAAAGAGTCACACAGCTACATGAAAGTGAGGATGACAGCTTAATACCCAATAAAGTACAAACAGAGTTTGACGAAAATCGGCTGTTATATCAACAGCATGTTTAATAGCACTAAGTAAATCAATTAATTAAAAATAAAAAGTTAAGGATCTCACCTCTGACTGAGACTTCTCTTCAGGCTGGAGGACAAAGAAAAGTGAGAGGCTGATTATTTATAGAGCTGAATTTCAGCCCACTGGGCCTACTTAATAAAATTGTATAAAAACTTTATTATATGATGTCGTCATGTTGGTTTAGTGGGAAATTAAACGTATTAAATTTCACCCCGGAGACATGTGCAAACAAGTAAGGTTGCAGAAAACATCTCTTTGCTTACAGTGTAAGCAGTGATATTCTGTTCCCTGTAAAACCAAACTCTGAATATGGCAAGTCATTTAGGGACAGATTTATTTTATTGATTTATACAAAATTTCAGGTAAATAATACAATTCTGGTTCAGTTGTTTTACACTGTGTGGAATCTCAAACATCACAAAATATTTTATATAGAGGTTTGCAAAACCAAAGTTTTCATTTGATATGCATATTAAAATGAAACGCATTTTTCACTGATGCTTTGCGCCAGGCATTTATACTAACTTCTTCCACTTCTACTAGTTGGATTAATTACCTTGCTCAGAAATTAAAATACATTATACCTGAATGTCAGTCACATGCAATGTAAGGACTTGCATGCAACATAACATGCTACCTCAAGAAAAGATACTATGCCGCGTCCAAGAATATATATATATATATTTATACACACTTCATATATATGGCAGCATTGGTGTGTGAATGACCATCTAAAACTAAGTTTCTATAGAAACTGCCATAGAAACAATGGATATATCTTCAGGGTGGGACGTATTCGTCGTTCATGTGCCAGATGGCAGGTGAACAGACCTCTACTGTATATACATACATAAATTTATGCCATTTGGCAGATGCCCTTATCCAGAGCAACCCTAACTGTATTGCAATATTTTATCTACCAATTGATTTCCATGCAAATTGATAGAAGTCATAGGCTTTTTAACACATTTCACAAATATTTGGCTTGTGGTTCCAAAAACTAAAGCAGCATCATTTGTAAACTATATTCCTTTTCATGTGTAGTTAGTTTTTTTTTTTTTTTTTAAAGCTTAGCTGTTTTAAAACCCAAAATTCACATAAAAATAGCACCATGCTTCACTGACAAGTGCTACATTTCTAAAAGATATCATACTGTATGTTCTGTTATCAACTGTACAAAATGTACTCATCAAATATACAACCCCATGCATCATCATTAATCAGGGACATGTTTTAACAAAAGTTACAGGGTTACAATAGCCTGTGCTGAGCGTGACTCACCGTGGAGTAAACAGAAGATGTGTTGGACACCAGAGACAGAGAAGAGCCATGCACTGTAAGACAGAGAGAACGAATGCAAATGAAGGGAAAGAATCAAGACCAAATGTCTGATAACATTTATCTCATGACAAATTCATAAAAAATGAGCGAGCCAAACGAGAGGCTACCACATGCTGATGTGAGAAGATGTAGGTCACTGCTTAGTCAGCAGATGTTTGGAAAATAATAGTGCATTAAAATTCCTTCTTACTAATAATCTAGACAGTGTTTTGTATGTGGGTGTTGGGGGTCTTTACATCATGAAGAAAATCGATCTCATATGGCCCTTTAAAGGAAATCTCCCAATTAACAGAGTAAGCAGACCAAATGACATCATCACCCAGTGACTGGAATTACAGGGTTTATTAGTTCCGTCTAGGGAAGCACAGTTTCATTTGAATAAAAACGACACAACAAAAGAACTCATCCTAGAGCCACAATACAGCTTTAAACCTTACAAACTCCTATTTCTTAAGCCTGTCATTTATTTGAGAGTAACTGAACACGTGAGGATAAGATTGTGGTCCTGGCAGCATTCTGAAATCAGAAAGAGATCTAAAACCTTTGAGAAAATAGCAAACTGAAATCAAATCTGTTTATTATCAGGCTGTGGGCAGGCCAAGTCCAGTCATCTAATCAGTAAAAATCAAAAGGCATTATAGTGAGTTCAGTGTGTGGTCGAGTTACAGGATATGTTCTAAAGAAAATGACAGAGGTGAATAGCTGGGAAGGATCTAATCCGTCTGCATCTGTACAACATAACAAAACCTCAATTGCACCATCACCCTTACGGTCATCGTCACGGTCATGCAAAAATTGTTGTTCTCAGACTTCACTGTTAATATTAGCTGATTTACAGTCAACCCACCAGACAGGATTTGTGAAAGAATCCTTTCAAGTCATTCATGTATACACGATACGGAAAAAGTATTTGGCCAAACCTTCGATATGGAGTTGGTCCCCTTTTTACAGCTATACCAGCTTCCAGTCTTCTTGGAAGGCGGTTAACAAGATTTTGAAGTGTTTCTGTGCCCATTCATTCTGTAGAGCATTTATGAGGTCAGACACAGGCCTGGTTGGACAAGAAGGCCTGGTTCGCAATCTCCGTTCCAGTTCATCCCAAAGGTGCTGGATGGGGTTGAGGTCAGGGCTCTGTGTTTGGCCCAGTCAAGTTCTTCCAAACTCCTTTATAGTCCTTGCTTTGTGCACTGGGGCACAGTCATGTTGGAATAGAAAATGGTCTCCCCCAAACTGTTGCCACAAAGTTGGAAGCATACAGTAGCATTGTCCAAGATGTCTTGGAATGTTGAAGCATTAAGCTTGCCCTTCACTGGGGATAAGGGGCCTGATTGACTGAAGCACCTGAATTAAATAATTAGCAGGTTTGGCCAAATACTTCTGTCCATATAGTGTACATACATTCCGATGCTAATGCTATCAGTCAGCTAATGTGAGGGAACTAGAAAGGATTGTAAAATGTTTTTCATGGTTAGAGCCATTCAGTGACCTAATGTGAGGATTTCTGAAAATAATTGAAAGTCATATTTTTTACTGTCATTTGAATTTCATGTTACTGACAGACAGCTGCAGCTCATACGAGCTGAACTTACATGATTTCAGACAGTACCTTAATCTTATTTATAAACTTTACTGCTAATCCAGACACGAGCTAATCCGATTAGATTTCTAATTTATAAAGTCAGCATCGGAATTCTTTATAACCTTCACAGCTAAGGTTAGCCAGGAAGTTCGCGTTAAGATTTATAAGATGAATGTAAGGTCCTAACAGTACTCACTGCTAATGCCAGCTAGCTAACATAAACTAATATGACAGGATTTTTGAGAGGATTTTAAAACCTATTCCTATTGATAATCTTAAGCTGTAGCTAGCTAACCTGACTTAGCATATCGTATTACAATGTAGATCTATGTAATTTTCAATGTTAAAGCTAAACAAGGTGCAGTAAGTAAGCTTAACGGTTTTTAGTGAGGTGAATGATAAGCTAATAAGAAAGGGAGACTCATTAGTGATTAGTGATGTTTCACTGTTTTCTATTAATATACAGTTTTTTTTAGCCGGATGTGACAGTCAAAAATCATTACCTCCATTTCATCATAGCTGAGTTTATACTGCCTCATGCTAGCACGCGTTATCAAACATTAGCATGGCTACAAATAAACCTAGATTTTCTAGTACAGGTCATTTTGTCCAAACAATTTTGCTCTGTTTAACATTAGCTGTTAAATTGCCTTTTACATTTGTACTTGATAGAATGTTGCACACAGCTATTTAGCAGGATTAGTAATGACTTAAATATACTCAGAAATTCTGTCAGGTTGTCTCATTTTAACTACCTGCTTGCTCACGTTATAACCGTAAACGTAAATGTACTGTACTTTATTGGGATTTTATTTGTTAGACCAAGTGGCACATAATTGTGAAGTTATTCACAAATAAAAATCTGAGAAGTGTGGTGTGCATTTGGATTCAGCCCCTTTACTCTGATACTTTTAACTAAAATACAGTAGAACCAATTACCTTCAATTACCTTCAGTGCCACTTTGTGTTGGTCTATCACATAAAATCCCAGTAAAATATTGGGAAATATTAGCTCTGGAAAAAAATAAAAGACCACTGCAATTTACTCCAGAAAACTTCTGGTATGCCGCCAAGAGGAAGATGGACGGTCACAGACCATCAAGCGAAGCTTGATGCAAAAAGAAAGTGGTATAAAGTTACCCAACAGCAATGTGAAAAACTGGTGGAGAGCATGCCAAAACGCATGAAAGCTGCAATTGCAAATTGAGGTTACTCACTCACTCATTCATCGACTATACCACTTTATCCTGTATTCAGAGTCGCGGGGGGGCCTGGAGCCAGGAGGCTTAGGGCACGAGGCAGGGTACACCCCGGACAGGGTGCCAATCCACTCATACACTCACTCACACACTATGGCAGTGGTTCTCAAAGTGTGGGGCGCGCCCCACTAGTGGGGAATACAGACATGATAGGTGGGGCGCAATGAACGGGAGGAAATTAGTGGAAAATAATAGGAATGTACCTATTCTAATTCATGCTTTTCTTTA
>JAQQZS010000002.1:26767415-26778380 GCA_030068045.1 Platyallabes tihoni
CGAAAGTCTCCTGGGATAGGCTCCAGGTCCCCCGCGACCCTGATCAAGGATAAAGCGGTATAGAAGATGAATGAATGCACCCTTCCATTAATTGGTCAGATATCAATAAATGGAAAAAATGTTTTTCCCAAAATGCATGACAGAGCCTGTGGTCAATAATTTGCTAGATACTTATGTTGATATCTGGTTTAAAACATTTTGTGTAATACCAATTATTTCCTGTTTTAGTTCTCTCACTCACTCATTCATAGCTATACCGCTCTTTTTTTACGGTCTACAGTTGGACTATTACGATTGGTGGTATGATCTCTTTTATTCAGCCTGACTGTAAAGTATAGTAGGGTAAAACCGTGATCTCAGCATGCTTTTAAAACCTTTGGACCAAAGGTAATATCCAATGACTAAATGTTAAATCTTAAACCCTAAGGGCATGTTTGGTTTGTTACTTCATTGTCATAGAACACTACAACAGAGGGTTTTCCTGTTTCACTGTCTGAAAGGAAGACTGTTTAAGACATTGGGAACCCTAACTATTCAATGAAACCTTGAGCAACTTGTTTTTCTGTGAACATAAAAGCCCTAGCATTGCACAGGTTAATTTGTTGTCATTGTTTACACATCAGAACGCCGATCAAATTATAGCACTATCAAGAGAAATGCATTTAAATTTGACATCCGACTTGAAATTCAACAAGTTACTGCAGATGATCAGCCTCATTAGTGTAATTAATTTACTGATAACATGTGCTTATGAATCACTACCATTGATAAAATTAAGGTATTCAAGTTGGACAGATGTGAAAGTCCAATATGGGATAAAAAGTCTTACCTGCGCATGGTAGGGGATGAGGTATCGGTGCTCTTCCCTACTGACTGTCTACCTGGCTGGCACTGAGCCCCACCACTGGCTTTGTTTATTGGTCCCAAAGCTAGGCTGTCATTGTCAGAGAACACTCCCTTCTCCCGGTCTGTCTGGTTGACACTGAACCTGGCCAGGCTGCAGCTCTTCGGGTGGGGTAGAGTGGCCGTGCCTTTGCTAAGAGAGGTAGCATCAAAGGAGCGACCGATACCACGGTTAGTGCTGGAACGACTAGGCCGAGGTAGACTCCGGTACTGGAGGGTGCTTCGAGAACTCGGTGGAAGGTATCCATCATCGACACTAGTCTGCTTACCAACAAGACGAGATGAGCCAAAGCCTACAGACTTGGGGATCTTCCCTAGTGTGGCTGAGCCACTTGTCACTATAGCCCCACTGGCAGTTATTGTTACTGCGGTGGAGCTTTTCTTGAAGCCGAATGTGTTGGTAGGTGTGTGGGAGATGGAGCTTAAGGGAAGCTTCTTGCTTTCATATGTAGGTATCTGTGGTGAGAAACGACTTTTCTCGGACACTTTGGCGTCGTCTGTTTTGCCTGCAAGGAGATAAACATCACAGGCTATGAGCAGTGCTTTCCAGATCACAGTAGTACGAGCAGAGTTGGAACATGCCTGAACCTACGGGCCTCACACTTCATTGATGCTGACAAGTCTATCGTGAGCAAGCCTCAACTGCCACATGTTAGACATAGAATTATAACATCAGATCAGATAGGTATCAATTAGAACAGTTCTTGTCTGCTGAGTAATAACTTTTTTTCTTTCAGCATGCTATTTAATTTAAAACAAAAAATAAAAGTTGTTTGGTCTCAGTATCAAGTATCAGTATCAATCCTAAGCTTACTGTTAAAGCCCCACAAAATATATCCTATAATGTCTGATTTCTGGTTTTAACAATTTAAAATGATTAGACAGCTAGCTCAGAGCTAGACGGTCAGCGCTGTCCTTTTATGTAATGATTGTACGTACCATTACTATGGATTTTCAGTGGGCTGCAATTCGTTGGGGTCAGAGTCTTTGTCCTTGGACAGGTGATGCCCATCTGGGCGCTCATGCCTCGCCTCCAAGAACCTGTTTGAGATATGGTATGCGGTTTGCGCCCCGTCAAAGTGCGCTCTGATTCGTCTGAGAAATTAGATGGGTTGCACCACTTTGAGTCGGTCTCCATCTCAATTCCTGGGTCTGAGCAGCCGTCAGGACGCCTGAGGTCGTCGTTCCAGGTGGAGCTGCACCCAATGGCAGAACGCTTCTCAGCATTCGTCTGGAGCTGATCACAAAACAAATACAAGATATTTCCAATAATCATTTCCTGAGCTGAATAATTCTACAGACAAGAACAACAGCTGATAGGTATTTGCTGAAGGTTAAAAAAAAATAACTCATTCCACCAGCATGTTTTGAAATGAGCCAAAAGAGCAGCGTTTCTGGAGCTGGATATTAGCATTAACGGCGAATGTGTGTCATGCATCAACATGATCAAATACCGTTGCAGGGCTAAATGATGTGTCGCAAAGCGGGATCTCCCAAGACCATTACATGGCTTGTCAAATAAACAGTGCTGCTATGTCTCAGCACTTCTTTAGACTTGGCCAAGATTACATCACCCTTCCTTAGAGCAGGTCATTGTTTGACTGCTACTGAAAATACTCATAAAACATCATTGCCAAGGAAAGAATTTTAATGGCCTCCAGTTGTTATCAGGCCAAATCCAAAACACTGTTATCTCAAACACTCATATAATAAATTTAAACTCTGGCTCAGGGCGAAGGAATGAGGGAATGCAAGGGAGCCGATAGAGAAAAGGGGAACAAGAGAGAAAGCGAATAACAACAGAACGTGGAAAAAGATCAGACGGAGGGTAAAAGAGGAGTCTCATCTGAGACCATGATGTCAGGAAAAGCTAAACATCAACGTGTCTGTCATCTGTCTGATTGGAACAGGTGTATTACAGATATTTATAAGTTATATTGTAATGGCTATGTTCTATATTAACAAATTTATCTGAGCTAGCCATCCTACTAAACACTAACTGTCTAACTAACAAACAAATCACAATGCGTAGGTTTCAGTAGAAACACAAGGCCTGCAGTACAAGTCCTTGATGCAACAATGTGCTTGCCAAGCCAATTAACCCCGCATATGCTGACCTGCCTAGACCTTGTAACGGAAGCAGGTAAACCAGTCAGATGAGTCACGCTAACAATGTCAGCACATGTACCAGACAGGGTTGCTGATAAGATCCCACCGAGAATTAATCTAATAAGCAGCAGCACCACCAAACCTCCACCAGAGCACCTCTGAGGAGATCAAAGTCAGGTCTGTATTATATGTACTAACAAACAGAGACAATCCTGATTAAATTTAAAGATTAAACTGAGAACATTTAACGGTTTATGATGCCTATCCTGTCCCTAAACCCACATCAAGTTTCTCTTGATGACCAAACCAAGATAACTCAATCCAGCAGTAACCAGATGAAAGCTGAGGCCACATGTGATTTTATTAGGACTCCTTGGGGAAATTAAACTAAAGAGTTCGCATTTGCAGTTTATTTGACTTCAGGTGTTGTTAATGTTGGTGATGGGAATTCTGTTTTTTTAAGAGAGAGCATTTGGCTCAGCTTACTGATAATAGATGGCAATTATGGCTTTTAAATGGCTCATTGGTATTTTCTTTCAAAACCAAATAATTAAATATGCAAAATACAGTACTGTGTAGGCACACTGTATGTTTTTTTTTTTTTGGTACAAACTTTGTTCTACATGCTTATTATTACTTACATTATCAAGTCAGAACAAAATAATCAGATTTGCAAACATTAGTATTCAAGTAAAAGAAATTATCTTACAGGACAATATCTGTAGGCCAAAAAAAGAAGCAGTATATAATGTAAAAGATGGCGTTTTAGACAAAAAAATAACGCTTCTGAGTTTTGCATGCATGAAAAAAAGAATCAGGTGCGAATTTTTTTGTCCTCCGAATTTCTGTGTCTGGTTCTGCAGGATGTTCAGTAAAACTAAGCAGCTAATTTCCTTATAAAACTGCAGAAATTTTACCTGCGACTATATGAACTATAACTAACACTGTTAGACTGATACACCATTCATGTTAAGATTTGAAGGTTCAAGGGTTGTATATATGTATATATATAAGCTGGCTCTCATGGTTCACCCAAAAATCAAGCAGGTTCAAAGAGCAAACAACACACGAATAACTAGTTTCTGCACTCCAGGTGAACTCGGGACAGAAACGAAAAACTTGTGTAAAAAAACACACTGAAAACTTGAATGCAATGACCTTACAAAAAAACATGTTGGAGCAACGGGCTAATGGGCCTGCATGATCTGACCAACTAACAGCTGCCAAAACACAGACCCCGAGCTGGTCATGCTGGTTGACCAGTTGCCAGCTGGTAAGTAATTTTCCAGCTGTGCCTAAATGTTTAGATTTTCTAACTGCCTTAATGCTCTGCTATTTTTTTTTTTTTTTTTTTTACCGAATAGAGTTAAATTCGTATGGATCATTTAATAATCTTTACTAATCTTGGCTGATTATCCAGTTCCTAATTACCTCTTTTAATTTTCCAGTTTGACAAACGCAGCCTATGCATTTCCAGATGGAAGTCGGTCAAATCGAGCTGGATTTTACAAGAGACTGCGTCCTAATGTGACTTTGAATACAGATGATAGCAATCTGGAACTGGCCCTACTCTCAGCATGGACTTTTTACTCTTTTTATGTGTGTATACATAATATGCATGTATGCTTAAGCATACACAATAGATAGTTAAGATTCTCCTCAAGCAGTTGAGCAGTTTTGTACTATTGTGATGGTGAAGAACTAACTCGTGTGAATTATAACGAATAAGCTGAATAGAAAATTGTGTATAAACAGATGTGAATTGTAATAAAATCCGTCTTTGTTTACAGCACTCTCCACTTTGGTGAGGTTTTTGTGAGCAGGAATTACCTCCGATGTTACCCTTCCTACTGAGGTTTGGAGTGACACGGGGTTGGCGATTGAACTTGAAATTATCCAGAAGCGGGATTTGCACTAGTCGAAGTCTTTTGTTTTCTTTCAGCGTAAAGTTCATGAACTGTAAGTGACAACGACAGCAGGCTGTTTCCTATTACAATTCATGTACGCTCAGGTTTAGACAGTTGAACCGTGCTATGCTGTGTTATTTCCTTTGCTGTATTATATGGAACAGATGGGTGCGTATAAAAAGGTTGAGTCTGTGAAAAGAGGACATCTGGCCGTACGCCAATCAGGCACCCGTGAGTTATCAGGTAAACTATGATACTTGACACTTTTGACACAAATCAGATCACGTATTCATGCTCGGCCGTCCCGGAAGTGACTTTGTGCCCTTCTGTTTGGCACTCTGTCTTCATTGGTCATTAAATGACTTTTCTACTCTACTTTTCCAGCTTTACTCGCTTTTATTAAGTCCTCTGCAGCCCAGGTGTATCTTATCTAGCACAGGTGTGTGTGGAAGTGGTAGAGGATAAAATGCAGACCAGCTGGTGGTCTTTGAGTATCATATTGAGGACTGTCTTTTTGAAGAGCCAGTCAAGCTTTTTGGAATGGTTGGTCAGGGTGCATCCATCATCGCTCACCTTCTCTTCTATGTCCCTGAGGGGAGCAGATGGAGTGTTGACGTAGGAGCTGAGAGACGAGCTGGTGTTGAGGTCATCTGTGTCTAGAGCGTCGCTGATACCACTGCTGACTGAGCTGCTGTCATCCCAGCTTAAAGAAAAAAAAAGAGGGGAAAAAATGGAGAAATTAATATTGCAGTTATGGAAATTTCAATTATTTAATTATTAGTATTGCATACATGCTTATGTCAACAAACAATGCATTACAATGCAACACCAAGTTGCAAATGTCATTGCTTCTGCATTCTTCTCAAGAGAAACTACATTACGACCTGCGATTCTACATATTTGTGACTCGTAGACCCCTGTTTATCCTCCGAAAACCATTCATTTAACACATCATCCTTTCAGCCTGTTTTACAAGACCCGGCCTGTCAGGTTCCAGTAAAATGTTCAGCAAAGTCCATAGCTCTCGTCAAACAGGACAGGTGCTGATTCTCATCCAAAGAAAAGCTTATATTCATACTGAGAGAGGATATCTTTAAGTCCTGACTGATTTTATATAGCCTACGTAAAAAAACAACCATAGTAAAGATCACTTAATTCAGATATTTCCAACCCTGATCCAACCCTTACAAAATATTAACTGTCATATTCCAGGATTTTTCCCATTTCATATGTTTCAGTAAATTAATGTATTCATTCCTCTTGAATAAGCACTTTATTGTGGCTTATCTCAGAAACAAAGTCAGAAGTCAGACCAGGACTATCTCATGCATAAAGGAGTAAAACCAATTGACAATTGACAAGACAAGTACAGTGATGAGACTCTTTGTTGCAGTAAAACAATTAAACTGTGCAAATGCTTTAAAGAAGACTGTATGTCCATGAACGACGATCCCGGCCAAGGTGACATGGAGCCCACTTCAGTCGTTCCTGTGAACATTCTCTGCCTGATCGTTGAAAATCCATAAATAACTTGTTGCCAACTTGCGGAAGAAACGCATCAGTCTGCTGGAACTGTCCACACAATCATTCACCAACACGACTTGCGCACATTACAGGAACTTGTCTGGGAGTTATTGCCACATCCACCGTACAGTCCAGACCTCGCTCCAAGGCATTTTCACATTTTTGGGCCATTAAAGGAGTTCCTGGGAGGCCAGCGTTTCAGTTGCGAAACAGGCTGTCCGATCGTAGCTCCGGTGGACACATTAAACTTTCTACCTTGATGTAGATATCCAAGCACTAGTAAAATACAATCAAAGTCCCAATTTGACTTAAACACCCTTCGTCCTATCCACTAGTCTAGCACATGAAACCATACATACATACATACATACATACATACCTTTCCATAACTTTCATTAAATTAAAACATTTCAATCCTGGCTTCAGGATTGAATACACGTATTCCATTAAAAAAAACTGCCTAGAAATCATATCATTCGACCCTAGTGGCATAGCCCTTTTCAGACATGGGATATGTAACATTTCTGGTTTCATCAATGCATAAAAACCATGTCTTTCTGTCATTGAGACATACCTCACTTATGTCAATCTGGCAACACAACTTGCGGCTTTACAGCATAATTTCCAAGACTATCGTGACCGGTTGGCTATATTTACATACCACATTCTGCATCAATACATCACAATCATGTGTGTGTGTGTGTGTGTGTGTGTGTGTCCATAAACGTTCTTCATGCAGTTCATGCAGACTTGGTCCGGGGTTGAAAGTGATCCATAAGTTGCTAGGTCTGACCTAGTAGGATTTTCAGATAGATTATTATGGGTTAAGCGCATTCAGACTTAAACCCCTTGACCCCATAAATTTCAGCAAAATCTACAGAAAAGGGTGCATGTCTCAGAAGGAGCTTTACATATCACTTTCAACCTCCGGAACACTTACAGATGAGATTTTGATGGACTGACGTGGGATGTAGTACGCTGAGTCGGCCTACCAATCACAACAGTCTAGGAAGTGACGCTGTAAAGGCTGCCAGACTGGGTGTGTTTCCTGCTTTTTAGCACCTTGAGTTGGAAAATTTGGGTTGGGTCTTTTTGAAGTGCGTTAATGCTTAGGGGCAATTTAAAGCCACCAATAGACAGACTGGTTTGTTTGTTTCAAAGGTGAGAGAAGGCCGGTGGGATATACAGTATGGTATACATGCATAGAAACTCGACACAGAGGATAACCAAAGTTTAGGATCAATCCAGAGAGCCAAACTACCTGTTGCGCAATATCCTGTTACTGTAGATTAATTATGATGTTCATTATTAGAAATATTATTAAGGAAAATATATTTGTGTGTAAGTACACGGCACTAAAATGATCACTAATTAAAAGAATAAAATCGTTCCAACTTGTAGTAGCTTGATGACATTCTTAAACCCTGACCTACTTGAACTAGCATGAAGAAATGCTTTTGATTGAGACCAAATAAAAATAAAGGTCAAACTAAAAAAGTAAATAAATATATAAAATAAACGACTCATGCAAATCTTTCAGGTTATTACAAAAAATAATTATGTGCATTAAAAATGTTTATTTATCAAGATTTTTAAGGCTGCAAAGTGGTACAAATCACTGTTTTAGTGCCAAAAAAATAGGCTGGATCTTCAAGAGGAACATGTTAGACCAGTGTCATGTTGCATGCTTCTTGAGTGATATAGAGCTATACTGGGTCTCTGTAGGACTGTTTAATCAACTATATTATTAAAAAAATGTCCATTTTGAAAACATGTTTATGGCTTTTTACTGTAAAATTTGGCAATTATATACAATCAAAGGCGATTTTATACAACTGATCGCACTAGTCAACAACTTTGAAACCATTTCTTAATGGCACTTCTTAAGGCTAAGCGTTATAAAGCTCAGCATACAACATATAAAGACTCTGCACCCAAGTGAGAGCCATAAAATGTCTGAATTAGTAGCTACACATATGAGCGTAAAGAACAAGCTGGCTATCCATCCGTTGAAGCGGTTAAACATGTAACAACGCTAGCTTATGTCAACAGCTGTGCTAGCTGCTAATCCTATCCATTAGTCAGAGGTATTCAAGCACAATGTGTTGAAACTCTGAGCTAATAAGTGCCAAAGGATTAGCAAACAAACCTGCCTTTTAGTCAACTCAAAAGTGAGGTGCCACAAGGGTTCTAGTTCACACATTAACGCGTTCAAAAGAACTACAGCCCAACATGCCCCTGCTGAATATCCCAAATCCATCAAGTCTATTTTTATTTTTTATTGTGTTTTTGAAGAAAGTGCCCTTGGCTGATGGATGGCAAGGAAAACGCTGTGCTTAGCCAAGTGCAGAACTGCACGTCTGCCCGGCCTCCCTGTGAAATGCTGTCCCCATAGGGGCTATTTCTTTCTTTCTCCTCGCATGCAACTTTGTTTTGGGTCATCACGCAAGGTGTTACACATACAAACAAAGGCAGTGAAAACAAGATTAAGATCAACAGGAGCATATATTAAAAGCATATCAGGGACAAAAACGCCACACGGGAGCATGTTGAATACAGACACATGAGGAATAAGACTGCTTTTAAAACCTGAAGTCTGTAGATGTTCTTTTCTGGTAGAGAGCGTTCTAGACAAAAAAAAACAAAACAAAAAAAAACAGCCCGGACTAAAACAATCTGTCTTTTGATTACAAAGTGAAAAGGAAAGACAGATGAGGACGAGAGGAGGAAGGGCAGGGTGTCAGGGATGCCAGAGGTTGGTCATGGAGTGGTACTTTTCCACACATTTGAAGAATCCAACCTTCTTTCTTCTTCTCGTCTCTTTTGAAAATACGGCCAATAAACTCTTTTCTCCGCTCTGCCCGAGAACAGCCGAGCCTCAAGTATGCATTCGAAAACACCAAGATGAGAGTATATATTAAACTCGGTTTGAAGCCTTTTCAAGTCTTGAACGGAGTTCTCAGATGAGGGAATTTCCTGAAAAGTCCGACTGCCCGTATATAGATCAGTTGACAGAACGATCCTGTATGAGATTTATTATACTGTACTGTATAGTATCTCTGAGCTCAAGGTATTTTGAAACATCGACAACTGTCACGTTGCCCATTGACTAAACAAGACATTGAGTAATCATGAGTATTCATCAAAATGAATCAGAAAATGTATTAACTCAGAGTAGACAGGTGATCAGATGCAACGCCATACTGACGCATAGGAAAAACACACACCTACTGTACCTCACCCTTACACTCAGGAGACAGGATTAGTGCCATGCCCTGAAGTCAATTCAAGTGAAAGCATGACGGGGGTAGTCCACCGAGCAGGAAACGGGGGAGGGGGGATTGCTTTGTTAAAGAGTGTTATTAAAGATCCGTCAAGTTCCAGCCACACTGCCCCGTCTGGC
Source organism: Platyallabes tihoni (assembly GCA_030068045.1). NCBI lineage: Eukaryota > Metazoa > Chordata > Actinopteri > Siluriformes > Clariidae > Platyallabes > Platyallabes tihoni. Next base: position 26,777,262 of record JAQQZS010000002.1, read on the forward strand.
TCTCGCCTCGGACGGAAGGTCTGCATTAGATCGCCATCTCTCAGACCGGCAGCAGCCTGAATGACCTTAGCAAAAACGTGTCTGGATCCACGCTGAGATTCAGAGCACAACTTTGGAAGTTCCACTACAATGGGCTCAGAGGAACAAAGCTAAACAAAAGAGGAATGAAAAGCAAAGAAGCTGGAACCGTGCGCGATCCGAACTCTCACGTGGCAAAACAAATGTCATGGTAGTTCAGGACATGCAGGATGCAGTGAAGCCAGGTTATGGGAGCTTTTGTTAAGCATACTACAGAAGCACATACCAAAAAAAGGAGAAAAATAAAACAGTTGTGGATATTAATGAATAACTGGAAGAAACAGATGCTAACTTTCAAGCAATCATTTACTTGTTACACCGAATAACATTGTAATTAATAATGAAGTACAGACACTTGTCGATACCCACGACATGAAAAAATACACCGCAACATCAACATCATATCATCAACACTGATCTGTATTACTTTAAACATAATATTTAGCATCATTTAATAAAGCTGCCAAACTGACCACTACGCTTAAAACTTAACATTATATACAAATTCTTTAGGTCATTGATTCTGTTTTCAGTAGTCAAAAATCAGTATTCACCAACTTCAAGTACTTCTTATACAGTATCGTGTTTAGTACATGATATTTCATATACAGTAGTAGAAATTCAGTTATCTATACTTTATACTAAGTACTCAGTAGTCAGTACTTAGTATTCAGGACTTAGTATTCAGTAATTCGTCCTTTAATATGCGATACTCTGGATTCAGTACTCAGCACTCTCTTCACTGGATTCACTATACATTCATTCATACGCAATATTCAGAATCCAGTTTCAGTACTTAGACACACAAACATCTGTTCTTTTTAAGCAATACTCAACATTCAGTACTTTCACGTAAAACAGAAAACTGTTGCATTAAAATATTTTAAAGCAGACTGCATGTAAACACATCAGACAAGTCAAAATGAACATTACCATCACACTACTGTTCAGACACCTCCTATGTTCAATCTATGGGTTCACATGCAAACATACACACACACACACACACACACACACACACACACACACACACACACACAA
>JAQQZS010000002.1:26788896-26800395 GCA_030068045.1 Platyallabes tihoni
CCTGACTCTCTCTCAGACATACATACATACAGACACACACACACACACACACACACACACACACCATCACCAGACTAATAAACACACAAACCTGTAATGTTAAAATCCACTTTCATCAGTTTTCTCTCAAACTGATTTGTGTATATGGGTTCTGACAGATTGTTGATATCAAAAAGATCCACAGAGCTAAAAACAGTTACAGCTCCATCTTGAACATGAAGATGTTTTCTCAGAACATACTTTGGTATCACTCTGAGTGGGCTTTAGAATCAAGTAAGGATGATAAATAATAATAATAATAATAATTATTATTATTAGTAGTAGTAGTAGTAATCATTTGCATCTTTATTGCAATTGAATAAAATTTTCTTCCTATGCGTTTACTTCCTGTGTTTTTTCCTTGTGTTTTTTCTGGACTGTCCGTTTTCCACCCACTTCCTACCCCCATGCCAGGAGGTATTCACTCTCCCAGGGCTGAATAAGTGTCTGAATGTGTGTCCACACGTGTTCGATGACTGATGACTGGCATGGCTCAGTATCCCATGAAAAAGTTGTCAGAATGGTAAAATAGCTTACTGAATACTCTGTTCTGATTCTGCGCTCTGGATTTTCTACATTGCAAATACACTGCTTGGCTAAAAAAATCTTTTCAGAAGGTCACACATCAAGTAAAAAAAAAAAAAAAAACACACTAAGGAGATTATATTTTGGTTTAGATTATATTCGTCTGTCCAACAAATTATTAAAACCCGGAGAAAGAGTTGTCCAGAAATGTGGTCAGAAAAATCATGAATGAGCAAGATCAGAGATTACCTAAACACTTGGTGAAGTTGGATTGTGGAAAAAAAAAAAAAAATCACATAGAAATCACAGCATTTCCAGCATTAGGTTATAAGAATCCCACTTGTAGCTCAGGGTTTAAGGCATTGAACTTCGGATCAGAAGGTCCCAGGTTCAAACCCCATGACCACAAAGTTACAACTGTTGGGAACTTCAGCAAGGCCCTTAACCCTCAACTGCTCAGATGTATATTAAGATAAAATTGTTGAAATTCAGTTTGCAAGAGAGCATAAGGATTAGACTTTGGAGCAATAGAAAATGTGGCCTAATGAGTTTAGGATAACCCTATTCCAGAGCAATGGGCGTGTCAGGGTAAGAAGGGAAGTGCATGAAGCGATGCACCCATCATGCATAGTGTCCACTGTACAGGCCTCTGGAGGCGAGGTTATGATCTGGGGTCGCTTCAGTTGATCCAGTCTAGACTCATCAAAGCTGAAGGCAAAATATTAGAGTGTTTTACAACGTTTTTTGGCTGGGTAGCGTACCTTGGATTTGAGACAACGATCACGACAACAATCACAATGATGACAGACAGGTTAAACCGAGCTCATCAGAGATGTTGTGGCATTGATGTGTCTCCGGTGGATGGCGCATTTAATTGTGCATACTACTGTATATACATAAAATATGTGACTACATGAGCAATGCTGCTTGCCTCACCGCTGCTTCTGCGTGTGCACGTACGAGTCATTTGTCACATACTTTATAAACCAGACTCAGGAAACATTAGACCTTAGTAGCTTCAGAAAGTTAACAAAACAAAAAAGCAAACCTCAGACACCAGAAATGACCTGGAAAAAAAAAAAAATCAATAACATTTGGGTTAAGTGTAAATTTCAGTTCTGGCTCAGCTTTAAGTGTCTCAATAGCGGCTCTGTGACAGCTGTGGGATTTGACCTCAGAACGTTCCGGTCACCGGTGCAGAAGCGGAGCCACTATTGCTGTAGTTAATATGAAATGATTACACTGGGCTGCAGTGGCTGGTGTCATGAGGTGAGTATTTATTTTTCATCGGTGTTGACAGGAGCTTTGGATGAACTACTGTGTGTGTGTACTTGTGTGTGTGTGTGTGTGTGTTCAAACACTTTTCTGTAATGTGAGCTCCTGTCTGACTGACTAAGGGGTCTGGGAAACAAGACAGCATTAAAAAAAAAAAAAAAAACTGGGGCAAATCCCTACACACCCAGACTGGATATACTCCAACACACACACACACACACACACACACACACAAAGATCAAAGCCCAGAAATATGAACATCCCTATATGGACAGAATGTTAGACAAGAATTCAGATACCATATGCAAGATATGATCTCATTTTGGACCATGTGCGATGATTGGTATGTATTTGAGTGTGTTGCCCGAGTGTACATGCGTGTGTGGGTGACAGAAAATTCCCCCAAGGTGATTTTGTCATATTTAAAAATAGGAAATAGGCTAGCAACATCAATCACATACGCATACAACTACCAGTTCCTCCAGTATGTTACAAAAACCAATGCTGAAGGGCTTGTGCTCAGTTTACCAGACAAAAGGCACAGACATGTACACTACAAAGTGAACACTTAATATCATTTCCACTTGCCAGTAGGTTTGTCCCGCTTTCTCACCCAAGCCTACACCACCTTACCTCAAAATAACTTCACCTTATTTCCTATAAACAGCTATATTTTACTTTTTAGCACAAATTCCGATACACTGAACACAAACCTTTCCTTCACACAAGCACATCGCAACAAATATTAAACTATCAGCCTTAAAAACACTGGCATTCAATACGCACCGCCGGCTTCATTACACTCACATACAGAATGAAATGCTTGGGGACTGGATGCTTTTTATCCATTTATAGTTAGGTTTAATGTTACAGAACGTCTCGTATAGAAGTTATCACTTATAAACAGTCAGTCTCTCACTTCAGATCTCTTTTAAAGGTCCCGTATTTTACTGTTTCTTTAACACAGGTCTCCGAGCATCGCTGTTAATGCTTCAGCTGAAATACTGTTTAAGTAATGTAATTTTTTTTTTATACCCCAACCTTCTTCTGTTTCACTCATTCATTCATCTTCTATACCTTTTATCCCGCACACACACACTGAGGGCAATTTGGGAAGGCCAATTAGTCTAACCTGCACATCCTTGGACTGTTGTAGGAAACCGGAGCAAACCCACCAAGCGCAGGGAGAACATGCGAACGTTACGCACACAGACTCAAGGCGGGAATCGAACCCGGACCCTGGAGGTACTGTATAAGGTGACGGCTCTAATCACTACGACACTGTGTCGTCACGTGCCATTTCAGTGTTTATGTACTATAAACGAACTACTGCTGAACCACGTGAGGGTTTCTCCTTTAATGAGGTCACATTAGTGGGAAAATCTAACTGGCTTGTTTACACCCTAGTCAATACAAAAATGAAGAAAAAAAAAGAAGAAAAAACAGGGAATGGTTAATTTATATGTACACTCGCACTGTAAATCCAACTGAACGGCCAAAAATTTAATATTAATTTATTTTATGCATAAGTCCTCTTTAAGGCTTATAAGACAAAAAATGCAGCTTGATAGAGAGATAAAAGAAATATCTTCCAACCTCAAATCTTTACCATACTGGAAAACTTAAACAGATTTTTCTCTGAATGTTACAAGGCACGAACACTGGACACTCCTTACATCTCCTCAAAAAAATCACCATAATGAAAAAAATCTGTTTATGTTAGAAGAGAAGAGAAGAGAAGAGAAGAGAAGAGAAGAGATGGATGACTATCACTCAAACTGCTTCATCTTCAAATACATACGATTTTAAATCTGGATATGGATTCGATAAGACCTGAAAAGAAAACACAACCCTATTGATTTATTACACCACCTGCTATCAGGCAGTTCTTAGACAGCCAGGTCTTTAAATTATACATGATACTGAAAACTTCAGGAATTCCTGCTGGATTCATTCCCTGAGGTAACATTTCAACAGGACTTAGATCATCACTGGATGGCTCGTCCTGGAGCGCTCAGATACTGACAGAACCTGGGCACTGACTACCCACTGCACACCTGGACGATCTGGAGAACATGTCCTTATTAGGTAAACATTTGGTGCTCAAATGCAAAAACACACAGAAGGCTTGGGTATGATACCAGTTCATACAAGGGAAACACCCCCTTAAATATACTGGGATGTTTAATCTTGTTGAATAATCGGTTGCAGAAGTGTAGGTCACATATGGAGAGATTGCTTTGTCTGAAAATGAGGCAGAACCAAAGCAAAACCGAACACCCGTCCTCCTCCTCTTGGATTATATTAGGTTTCTTTAGACGTACTTTCAGTTTGAACTATCAAAAAAGAAGACACAGCTTTTAAAATTAATTGTCAACACAAACGCACTCACTCATTGTCTATACCGCTTTATCATGTATACTGGGTTGCGGGAGGCATGAAGCGGGGTACACCCTGAACAGGGTTCCAACCCATCGCAGGGCACACACACACACACACACACATACACACACTACGGGCAATTTGGGAACGCCAATTAACCTAACCTATATGTCTCTGGATTGGGATGAAACCCAACAAGCACGGGGAGAACATGCAAACTCAATGCACCATCAGGAATCAAACACAGTCCCTGGAAGTGCAAGCTGATAGTGCTAACCATTACGCCATCTTGACGCCTAATTGTCCACACAATGTTAATTTCAGAGATGACAATATTGCGAACAAAAAATCCTAGCAAGCAAAGAGGAAGAAATCACAAAAATCACAAAAATCATACAGCTACTTCCAAGCAAGCAGTTCATCCCATCCTTAGCATGTTACAGTACCTACCAACTTATTTTCTGTTGGCTTGAAATTCATGAATTCAAATTTTATCTAGATAAACTCAAAGTGAAAGTAACCAACCACACCTTGCATTGTCATAAAAGTATAGATTAAGCTACAGTACAGGGTAAACTGTAACTCTTTTCATCTTTCTAATGTCACAGTTTTGTAATCATTAATCTTTAGAACAGGTATATTACACGCTAGCAAGAAAATCTTCTTGGTGGAGAAGCTAGCCAATGATCCTGCTAGTAAAACTCTTTGCTTGTGGAACTAATTGTTGCACTTTCCATTTAGTCTGAATGAATCAACAGCACTATATATCTTGGAGTGTTCATAGTATTATATATTTATTAATGGTGCAGATGTTTTGTTATACATATAATACAGAAAATACTGCATGTGTGGCCAAAGAAGCTATTTCTGAAGTTTATGCAACATGGAAGTGACCAATCTTGTTCCCTTAAAAAAATTGCTAACTTTGAAGTTGCTAACTTCAGCTGTTTTGGAGAGATGATTTCATATGTTCCCCAAAAATGGCCATTGTTCAGTTTTATACTGTCTTGCTTCAAATGATAATTTAAAATGCAAATTATTCATATTTCTTTAAATATTTTACTTCAAGTACTGATACTATAATTTGTCAACTTCTAGAAGCACATGAAAAATTTAAAAATGTTGCTTAAATTTATTTTTTGGTAAAAGCTTAAAAAGCTAAATATCTGTAGTGTCCGTAACCATGTCAAATTCATGTTGCAATATTTTAACAATTTTGTATTTTAGATATAATAAACTTTTCAGGTTTATGTGTTTTCATGTGAAATCTAAATTAGCCAAGTTTTATCGGAATGACGATTAAGATCATTGAAAGATTTATATTCAAAAAAGTTACGGACACTACAGACACAAAAGGACAAAATTGTATTTAGCAAATGTGTTTGATAAAAATATAAATGTGTATGTATATTTACAAAAAACAAAGCATGGATCGGAGATGAGAAGCATTAAGTATTATGAAAATCTGTGTTACATGATCCTATCTGAAAATGTACTTTTTCACCTACTGTAGGTGAGACACTTTTTAGCACCAGTACCATGTTTTGGCCATAAACTGTGTCCAAGACTATAGCTTTGACCTGCTTCTGTAGTGTACAGCGCCCCTAAACAGACAAAGGAGGAGTAAAAACAAAAAACAAAAGAAAAAAAAGGTTTTTTTTTTTTAAAATAATGCAAAACATTTGTGAGATCTTGCAATAATCTATCTTTGACCACATGCAGAGGAGTACATCTGGGTCAGTGTAAAAAGCATTTCTGCTAGACAATTCTCTAAAATCACAGTTATGATTTATTTATTTTTTGTTAATTTCTTAGGAAATCATGTTAAAAAACAGCAATGGCCAATCTGTTACCAATTTTTTTCTTGTGAGATCTTATAAAAGTTTTGCATTATTTTGCCAAAAAAGTTTGCCAAATTTATATATTTTTAATCCTCCTATGTCCCTTTAGGAATATCCAAGTAGATTAATACACAAACAGAATTAACTTTTAAGTAATTAAGAAAATTCTTTATATTGAAGTTGACTAAAGGTATAGCTGAAGAAGGAAACTTCAGACACTAAAATCCTTGTTTTAAAGGAATGGCCGCACTAAGACACCTTTACATTTATTTATCAACAATGTGTAATAAAAACCTAATGTAAAGTCATGTGTAGGTTTAATGTACAGTAATGTACATGTGCAGTAACACATACACACACACTCACTTGCATATACACACATACTGTACGTGCATACACACATACATACACACACACACACACACACACACACACACACACACTTGACTGGCTCTTCTTGTCCTAAGCATTTCATTGTACTGTTGGCCCTGTGTTGACATGCATATGAGAAATAAACAAAACCTGAACTTGATATCTATCTATCTATCTATCTATCTACTGTATATATACTGTATATATACAGTACATACAGGGCCATTCAAGTCAAACAGGGACGAAGTGATCCATTATTTTTTTGAGCAGAATATTTTTTGTCATGCACTGAATCAATAATCGACTCGTGTATTTAGTTAAAAAGTGAAGAAACGCATGACAGCATGGATTTAAACAACACAAAACAGACCTAAGATGCATTATTTCTATACAACTACACTGTACAAGTGTTTCATTTATCAATCAATGACACAACACAATTGAATTGCTTAGATTTTCAAGACCCTCCAGGTTCCAGTTATCACTTATTATACAGTTGCAATAAACAATAATTTCATAACCACATCTCTCTCTCTCTCTTTCATAAATTCCAGCTTGTCTTTTTACCATGAAGTGTAAACTCCTCTGTCATGAAGACTCATGACAACCCAGACGTCCTCCATAAGTGGTAAATAAACATCTCCACAAAATGTCCACAATTATACAGCATGTTTTCTTTAACTGCACGTTTCTTTTTTAAATCTTTTATTTAGTTAACATCAGTTGCATGAAGTTTTCCACTGTACAAGTCTCTGTGTATGAGCTGTTACTATAGCAACAGCATTGTGTTAACCTAAACCTGTCAGAGCCTTGCTGTTATGCAGACCCCTAACGACCAATCAGATTCAAGAATTCAACCTCGCTGTAGGATAAGCGACAATTAATACATATACATTGTTAACTTATTTATTAGTGTTATTTGCTGAATTTAACAAGAGTTTGTTCAGGTTACTGAGGATTATAATGTATGTAGTTGGATGCAATTGTTGAACGGTTAAGATGATACTTTTTAATATTGTGTAAGGATTTTCTATCATGTTACTAATATACACTGATGCATAGTTGAATGAGAACAGATCTTCCTAAAAAGTACCAGATTCTGCTTTGTGGGAATTCTCAACCTTTCTTTCATCGATTTAAAATCTAATATATCTCTACTTTAACACGTGCTTCCATCAGATCACCCACACTGGACACACACACACACACACACACACACACACACACACATGAGTGTTTCACATGTGCTGAGCTTCAACTTATCATCTCTTCCTCCTGCTTTTTAACTGCATTGTTCTGTCAGTGACTCACACTCTCTTCAGACGGTTTTAATAACGATAAAGATGACGGCTGTCTCGAATTAGTTTCACTTATGTATGTGTTTGTGTTCTTGAAAATGCAGTTCGAGCACATTGTTGACTGTTATTTGATAAAGATGCTCCAGGCATATAATGCGCACACACACACACACACACACACACACACACACACACACACAGACACAAACAAATGTAGACATAACAAGGCCAAACCAGACGTTTATGAACCAAAAGATGAAAAACACAAGCTGATGATTGTGTGTGTTTGTGTGAGCGCTCACACACATCATTAAAAATTTTTATACTAACAATAGAGGCTCTGTTACTGCAAAGAGACGTATTGCAACAGCAGGACTGACCTGGCTATGATCATATAGACATTATGAACATACTGTATTTCCTTGTGAAGGTGACGTTAAAGATGGCCTGAAATATTGTGCAAATTATAAAAGGAATCTATATAAATAAAAGAAAGGTTTTGTCTTTATGTTGGTCACAACTCACTCTTTCAATGATTTCAATTCAATTTTATTTGATTTGTATAGAACTTTGAACAATGGTTATTGTTGCAAAGCAGCTTTACAGAATCAAAGGAAAAACGTGAGAAAATGTGTGTGAGTCAAAATTGATCAGAATGATATCTTTATGTTTCATACATTGGAAAACCAGAAACCGAAATCAGTGTATCTGTCTCTCTGTATGTCTGACCAACCAGATTATGCCACAGCATCATGCAAAACTGTCTGGATAGAATTTAATGAAACTTTGGCAGTACTTACTGTAGGAATTCGCCTGAAGTTAAACCTGTGCCAGATCAATGTACTGTATGGGTTATTCTTCCAGCGGGAAGTTTAAAACCAGTTTGTCTCTCATATTCTGAAACCGCTGGTGCTAATAACAATCAGTAATGTGAAGCGGCACATTAACATGAGGTGAGGGCATGTAAGATACCTGAACTGAGAGCCCAGTGTTAGGCGCTAAATTAATGTTATGTTCCAAATTATGTCACAGCAACACGCAAAACTGGCCGGACCGAAATTAATTGAACTTTTGCAGTACTTGGATATCTGCCTGAAGTTTAACCTGCACCAGTGATGTTATGAACAGTTATGTGCCGGATTTAATAATCTACTTTAAAATAAGCTACTAATGCTCTACTTGTTCAATGTAAACAAACTCCTGCACCGATAGATATTAATTAGAAAAGATAAACTGAATTTTTCTACTAGGATAAGTTCATATTTTCACCACTGAAAGAACAGCGCTGAAGTGGTATAAGTGAATTTTGGACGTGGATTCACTTTTCCGATTTGATTCACTCTCCAATTACCGAACAGGGAGTGTATTTGGCTGATGAGGAAAGAAGTACAACTTCTTAAACAAGCGTAAACAAGGCGTAAAATACTCAACCTTACAAAATGTTATTTCTTCGTATTCTGTATTTATTTTCTTGGTTTTGTATGGCAGAGAGTTCTGCCATACAGAAAGACAGACAGACATGTACAGTACGTGGGCTACAAACTGAAATAACAATATTACTGATTACATTAAAGCTGATCTGTTTCCTGTCAAAAACTGGTACTTTATCAAGTAGATAATAAAAAATATGCATTTCTTTTTCTTTTATGTTGTTGTTGGTCTGTAGTTAGTTTTCTAACAGTCTAATAACACAACATGTTGTACTACAGAAATAACTATATATACTATTATACAATTAGGTACCTTAATTTTAAACTTTGTACAAAATTTATTTTATGTCACTTGATCTAAACAAGAAATTATAAAACAATTGTAAAAAAAAAAAAATGTTGTGTGAACAAATGAATGTAGGTACAATAGATACAATCTCTAATATTGCATTACGGTAATTCAAACTGCAACGCAATAAAATAAAGAACTCGTGTGCGGAGGAGTGAACAACTGTGGAGTGGATATGACTGTGCACGTGACCATGAGTAGACACATGTCAAAAGATACAAAGGTCAAAGGTCATATCCTACCTGTCAGTGTCAGTATGGCTTTCGCAGTGGAGAAGCGTGGAGGAGTGTTTGTGGGTTCGACGTGCATAGACGCTGAGCCCTCCGTCTGTCATGTAGCTGTAAACGTGTGTGAAAACATGTGCACACACACACACACACACACACACACACACACACACACAGAGTAAAAACAGTGATGATGGCAATATGATATACAAAGCATATCACTCACACACACAAAATTCTCATACATTCCTACCCTTGTGGGGACATTTGGTAAGAAATGAAACTGAAAATAACATTCAAAATTATATCAATGAATTTGAATATACAGTATTTTCTTAAAATTCCAAACTAGGCATTAATGTATTTTTGTTTGTATGTCAGAATACTGTATCTTAAGTTTCTTTTTGTTTATATCGTTTCGAAAAAAAAAGGAAAAAAAAACACTTTGACAACACAAACACACTGTATTTTTATTTATATCTAAGGTTATCATATTAATATTGTAAAATATTTTGTTTAAAAACACATACTCACACACAAACTGTATACATGACTGTAATTGCCATCAGTTATGTTAATTTTAATAAAAAAAAACTGTTTGATTCTGCAACTTTTCATCTATAATCATTTACAACTACCATGTACCATGTACAACCAGCTTCACCACTCACACACACACACACACACACACACACACACACACATAGACCTAGAGCAATCTAAAGTGATTTTAAACCTTTTAAAGCCAGTTATTGTGGGTCTCCTTATCTCGAAATACAGTCGATCATAACATGGTACTATTGAAGTTCCTGATAAAGCCACGCAAACCTGTGGTGCAACTCGAAGTCTCTCACCTGCTTTTCACAACACGCGGAAAGTCCGAGAAGAGATCTGGAGATGAAAGACTCCTCGGAGTTTTATTACACGTCTATTAGCAGACGAATTTGGGCGTAATGTCACGTTTAATCAGTGATTACCCAGCTAATATTTTATTGACTTCGCTGAAAAAATAAAACCACCCTGTATGCTGAAGGTGGAGCAAGTATCGATCCTCTACTGCTCGATAAACACTTCTATTTACTCCGCCTCGGCACACGCTCTTTCTAAATATTGACTAACTTCAAGCTGTCTTCTGTGCGCGCACAAACTCCTCACATATGAACTGCTCTAAAACATCAGGAATCATCTCATAATCCAAAGTAATCCCAGGCTAGGAGAGCAGAACTCACCCTGGCGCTTATAAAATGAAAGTGCAATAAATGAATAAATGAGTTGTCCAGGAAATCCAAGTCCATGTTAGTGTTAAAGTGGAGCAAACCAGGAGAAAAAGATGATGTTGGATGCAATGAGCACCTATAGTATATGCTCTCCAGATAAACAGTGCAGTTGATCACTCATGAAGTCCTGAAGCTATGATACACGGGGCTGAGACGAAGGATCTGATGGTTCATCTTGCCATCATAGGTATTTCTCCATGTGCTGAAATTACTCACATGGTGGTTACCCCACAGTGTTTAGAAGGTATCACAGGGTTGCCATTAGCAATATATAATTTAGTGGCCTAGGAAAATATTTCAAACAGTGAAAGTGTTAAATTTGTTCTAGCTAAGATCACCCTAACAATGGGGTGATCGCTCCTTTGCAGTCGCTGGTCCTAAACTCTGGAACACCATTCCACCAGAGATACGCAAAATTACGGACCTTCTTTTGTTTAAAGCACAACTAAAGACCTACTTATTTAGAATGGCTTTTAATATTTTA
>JAQQZS010000002.1:26805897-26816959 GCA_030068045.1 Platyallabes tihoni
CTCTCTAAATAATAAAACCCCTCATTTAAAAACTGCATTTTGTGTTTACTTGTGTTATCTTTGACTAATAGTTAAATTGCTTTCTTTTGCAACATCTATAAAAATCATACAATTTTATTTGACAATATTTGTAAGATATTTCCTTTGTTTTAAATTTCCATCATCGTCGTCATCATCATCGGCAAAGATTTCAAAGCTCTAAAAACCACCAACCCTAACCCTGCTTGGTTGTTTTACTGAAACTACGTCTTATAATCATAAAGTTTTTCAGTATCTCTGATATAATGCGCATCTAAGGGTATAAAGATTCTCCTGTTAAAAATGTGTTCAATTAGAGAATGACCTTAAATGGTCATTAAAACTATATTTGCTGTTTTTTGAGTGTGCTAAAGTGAGTCATTTGTCTTGCTTCGTTTTAAATCTTTCCGAAATGAAAAAAAAAAAAACAAGGAAACCCCATAAAGAAAGCATCATAAATCTTTGCTTCCATCCATCCATCCATCCATCCATCCACGAACATCTGTATTCCAACTCGAGACCATGCAAGCCAGTGGTGACCATTGTGTTTATTTCCATTTTTACAACCATGGGTAAAACCTCCGGTCAACATTCACACAATACGGGCAATTTGATAACACCAATGAACCTAATCTACATGTCTTTGGACTGTGGGGGGAAACCGGAGGAAACCCATCAAGCATGGGAAGAACCTCCAAAGTCCATGCATACAGAAATGAATCGAACCTGGACGCTGGACATGCAAACCGACAGTGTTAGCCAATGTCCCGTCACATCTTTTCTTAATAACGACTAATGCGCTTAATAATTGGAAAATAATTATTGACTAAGTGGACTGATTTAACCTGATGTGAAGTGGAGTTACAACACATATTGTAGTATTTTTCCCATCATAGATAAATGAAATGTTTTACAATATCTGCAAAATAAAAATTCCTTTGTTCCCACCTGCCGCTTGTCTTTTTTCTCTCTTTTGAAGAAAGACAAAAACAACGCAAGGTGTCGTATTTCAGCGAAACCGCAATGCTCGTCTGCCGTTAAGACTAGTGGAAAGCTTACAGAGCACTAACACTGCAGACTCCTACTAATTTCTATAATAAGCATACTGTAACTACTACTATTGTTTCTATAACATATTAAATCAAGCGCAAACACAAATGTCTGATATGCATCGCAGCTGGCATTACTATGCGAGCTGAGATTGTCGTAAATGAAATAACACCTCTTGGCCAATCAAAATCAAGATTTCAGCAGCACTGTGGTATAAAGGTAAAATAGTCATTCTGTCTGTGTTTGATAGAAACCAAGACATCTGGCTCTCTCAGCTGGAGAATCAGTGTACAGTAATGAATACAATCAGTGCTGCCAGGATTATAAGGCTAGCGGGAACATGTGCCATTTCTGTGGTTAAGATGTTTCTCAGTTTACGTACGCCTCATCATGACTAAACACTTATTTCCAGTTGGGTCCAAAGGTTGCTACTGGTTTAATGAAGTAGGTTTTAAGTGTGTAGTCTGTTTTGCTTTCTGTCTCAGTCTTAAAGCTGTGTTTGTGCATGAATTGACTAAATATGACTCCATTTTCATTACACTACGGTGCTTGGCTCACACAATTCCTTACCAGATTTCGATCAAATTAAGGCCTAAAATTAGACATGAGAGTAAGAGTGTAAGCCTGCATTACCAATATGTTCTTACAGTTTGACCCAGCTTGTGTGTGGCCTATCCAGCATTATTGGAAGATAGATAAAGATGTACATTATACGTGTACTTTATTGATCCCTAGGGAAAATTTGGGAAACATAACCGGTTTCATCACGAACTCAGATCTCTCAGGGTGGTGTGGAGGGTAGGATGAATCCTGAGCTTGGGTTACTGCATGGAGTTTTGTTCAAAAACATGCTCTTGCACTGGACTTGGACGACACTAAACTGACCCACCTATGAATAAGTGTCTTGTTGGTGCTTTATGTGACAATCTATAATGAAGTGGCGTCCCACCCAGGGTGAATTTCCACCTCATGTCCAATGTTCACTCGTCAGGATAATGCAGTTAAACAAGATGGATGGATGGATGAATGGAAAGATGGACATTAATAAATAGTAGTAGCCATGTTTTTTAAGGCATCCAAAAATCCACAATCAGAAATTCTATTCTTTAAATGCTTCCTAGTAGGGACTTAATAATACATAGAGATGCCAAAATGTGACGTTGTATATTCTGGCAATCAGCATTTCATGAATTGTACTGTACATCAAATACAACTGAACACCAGCTGTCTCAATGGAGTTAAAATAAGTGCTGAAGATAAAAAAAATTAATCTTGTTAAATCACAGTCATAGTCCACGATTAATCACGATTTTTTAAAATAATTATATTTACTTGTATTATAAATGTGCTAAATCAGTAAACTTAGAGCTTTAGCCACCTGAGCCACCACTCTCACATCTTAAACTTGCTCCCCTTGAAAGTAGCTCAAGCACAAACCTTCCATCTAGAAGCTTTTTATAATGAAAGCTGCCGCTCAGAACACCTGGTGACGTTTTCTCAGTCATCTTATTATCCGCGTTAAACTTGACATTATCACACACAGCCAGGTAGCTGCACTGCAATTATGGGAAGCCATTAGGGTCAAAATTGGTCATATGATGAATTTTCCGATGAAATACTAATTAGTTCAAATTTAATGCGTTAACATATTAATATTGACAGCACTAGTCAAAATATATAATATAAAGTATGCTGGACCCAATAGCTCCTGAATACAATGACATATTTGTTAAATGTCATATGGCTACAGACTGTACTGTAGCACGTAATAACTATTACATTGAGCTCTTTAGTAGAGACACCTCCATCCTGCTGAACTCTACATTGCCCATATAAAAGCTCATGGAAGTCGGGCATTTTAGCTGACTTTGGAGCTCTTTATGTTCTAAATAATGATTTTCTGCACATAATTGGTTGTTGTAAATGCACAAATTTTTTAATATATTTTATAGACATCCTCAAACCTGTAGTTTATTTTGTGTATACTATTAAACATTGACCTTTTAGTTTTATTATACAGAAAAATTATGCACATTATTTGTCATTATTAAATATTAATAAATATTATTAAATAAATTTTTCTTTAAGATTATTCAACTATTCCAAGGATTAAATTAGAAAAGAATCATGAAGCTAGTACTGTGAATTAAATCATGACTGATGTACTTCATGGTTACAGCCCTACAGTACGTCTTAACATGGCAAAACTGCTTCCAAATGTTTCTTTGCTTTTTGCTCCAAACACTGATAAATGGAAGTATGAAATAGAGGCAACTTCAGAAAACCATAATAAAACCATAATAAAAAATGATAATCCCAATTTAAAATCCCATAATTCCATAACGCAGCAGTCTCGCTTGGATTTCTTAGACAGTTTGATCATTTCAAACACTTGCAAACTCCAAAGCTTCTAAAGCTTCTAGTTTATCATATGAGTGTTTTCCTAAAACTGAATTTCCCTTGTCCAAGCAAACAATTTGCTCTTAGATTTCAGCACTGAGACACTAAGAAGCCTCTTTCTCTCTCTCTCTCTTCTCTTCGTCACTGCTCTCATCTCTGAGGAGGCAACCCAGAATATTTCTCATGACCCTTCATTGGAGTCTTCAGGCCACACCCTAGTGACCTTAACGTTTCTGGAGATGTACTTACACATGCACACATGCAGAGACATGGATCACCGCTTGTCAGTTGATCCTAGTTGACTGATTGCTCCATAAACTCTGACTGTAATCATCAGAACACCAGATCACCAGGAATTCAAAATATTATCCATACAACCACATTACAATTAGTTAGCTATTTGGGACAGCTGGAGGACAAGATGGAGGGTGCGTGTGTGTGTGTTCGTGCATGTTTGTGTGTGATTTTTGTAGTGTGTAGCAATGCATCAGAAAGGCCATTAGTTTCCTGAGCAATAGAAAACATCATATACCATGAACTATTTTAAGGGTTTAATATTACATGTTTAAGTACACATTATTGCAAGACATATTGGATTTGAAATGTGCATCGATATAATTGCATGTGCTATTTCCGCAGTTCTAGTTCACGTAATTTATCATTTTCAGGACTGCCGAGCTCTGAACATGTGAGAGGCTTCTGGCAGCGCTCCTGGGCAGAAAAGGCACAAATAAAAAATAACGTGTGAAAACAAAGTTGCTGTGCATGCTGGATAATTACACGCTATAGAACCAAGGCTCAGGGCAAGGTACCCGCTCAGGGTGGATCAAACCGCACACATACTGCAGACTTTACACAGTCCATAAAAAGTGAATATGGTGGTTATGACAAGTCAAGAATTTCTCTTTTCTTTTTGAAGAACTAAAGCTAAAGAAAGATTTCATTTATTTATTTTAATGCGCTGGATGGCAAGAACACACATCTGGAGCCATCTAGAGGCTGGTGAGAAGAAATGCATGTTCGAATTACAGCATCATGTGCATGGATACTGTACACTACTCCTCTATTCTCTGATGTTAGAGTGTCTGTATGCTCTACATGCTTACAGTGAAGGTTAGGGCAGCTAGAAACCTAACCTACAAAAGCTTAATAGCTGCTCTTTAAGCGCTCACAATCAAGAAGCAAGCCTAGTCGAGCACATATGCACTATGGCACAAACCTGCTTCCACCAGATGTTTTCCTTCACCAGCTAAAAGAGTTAAGAGCTATTTTTGTCCTGAATCAAGGCTGGCTGGCGGTCTAGATTAGTAATTAATTTTAGTGTTTCTACTTATAGAGTTCCTTTATATAGCACTTAAAAAAAATAAAAAGAAATCCAAATGTACATTGTATGGTCAAAAGTATATGGACACCAGACCAGGCCATAACAGCCATATGTGGTTCTGTTCTTCCCCACAATGTTGGAAGCACTGACATATATACAATTACTTGAACTCCATGGCCCAGATCCTTCACAGTTTGTCACGGGTGGTGTGGAAAAACTTGGGAATCCTGCACCAATTTCTGATCTCAAGCCTACTGAACTAGTTTGAGATGAACCGAACTGCCCCCCCGCGATCTCCTCAACTAACATCATTTATGCCAAGAATTTTTCTCCAGGCATCAAGTCTTGCTGCTTTATAAATAAGATTGTCTGCATAAACTACAGCGTGACTTTTGATATGATGTGCCCAGGTTACATTTCACTTCTCTAGAATAATGACTTGCATTGTGAATAATCAGCAATACAGCCATTCTGCTGAACATTTATTTACTTTTGCTGTTTTGTTTAGTTTTTTTTTTTCTTCTTCATTTTGATATCATTTGATATACCTGATTCAAATGATTCTTCATTCAAGCAATCACTTGTTGTGCTTCAATAACATATTCACACACTCACCCGCTGGTGGCGCTATCCATCCTGACACTCCTTCCCAGGATGTCTCCATCGCTCACGTAACCTGCGCTGTCCGCCGTGATGGCCTCCAACATCTCGGCCTTGTTGGAGCCGAAACCAGTAGTTAACGAGGGGGCGTCGCCCGCCTGAAGACGTGGACCAGATGTACCCGGTCGCCATGGAGAGGCCGAGACTGAGCGGGGAGTGAGGGTGATTGAGTCTCTTGTGCTGATCTCTGTGGTTATGCAGGCATCAAAAGTCGTCTGCAGGGTGCTGATGGGGAGGCAGGGGTGGCAGATTTCACACACACACACACACACACACACACACACCGGCACAGCCAGTCAGCTTTAATGTAAGTCACAGGGATTTTCTGTGACAGAGTGAGAGATAAAGAAAGCAAAAAACAAAACACCAAAGGGCGATGTCAGTGTTTCCTGGCCTAAATGAGCACCCCACCAGGCCAGGGCTTCAGTTTTCCGCTGTTAATTGACTTGGGAATCAAGATCCTGCTTTTAATTCGGGTGGTTGAGAATGGCAGGGGGTCCACCAGCCGATTTCATGCCTCCAAAGGCCCGAGACATGCATCAAACTCAGTACAACAGAAATGAAGGAAACAACACCCAGTGCCTCTTTGAAACAGCTCTCCATGTCAATCACATCAACTCCCCTGTTGGCCGAGCACATTTACGACAACTTGTGATAGAACGGTTCTCACGAACTCTACAATGGGTCGTATTCATTTGGCTTTGCTGTGATCTTGTTATAAAAGTCATGTTTAATTGCTGCCCTTGTTGAACTGAAATCATCGATAAGGCATAATCTGACCTTTCCTTTATGCTTTAACACCAAACATCCACTAGAGGGAAGTAAACAGTTCGATGTGAGTTGGAAACATATCTTATAACCTTATAAACATATGTAAAGTGGTGCTATACAGAGTGTTGTAGTGTGCCTGTTCCGATCACGAGCTCCATTTACTGGAGTTTCACCTGCCTTAGTCGTGTCAGCATGGAATCGCTCTGGGATCTGCACTTTCTGCCTACCCTTAAAAACCGAATATTCCAAACTGCCTCTTGGGTCCTGTGGAAGTTTTTTGGTCTGCTGTTACGATATGAACAATATTAATTAATTTATTAATTTTATTGTGAGTTAATAAAATAAATTTTATTGTGAGTTCACTTGTCATGTGAACCCTGGTCATTCAGTACATTCAGGTCATCAGCTGACTTAATTTTATTGCCACATAAAGTTGCTGAGCCTAGAGACCTGACAAACTGCAGCAACCCCAGATCATAACACCAGTTAAGCCTCCAGAGACTTGTACAGTGGACACTATGCATGATGGGTGCATCACTTCATGCACTTTCTTTCTTCCCCTGACACGCCCATCGTTCTGGAATAGGGTCAATCTGGACGCATTAAGCCACAAGACTTTATTCCTTTACCTCAGCTTCCTAACTGGGATAAGCAAAGAAATGACTTTCACTTGTTTGTAAAGTACATGTGACAAATAACTGAATCCTCATCGACCTAAAAGGCAAAGTTATTAGAATTAGAGAATACTACTTAAATCTTAGATCTTAAATCTTTGTAGAATGCTTGACATACAGCTTGAGAAATAATTGTACCAAAATGTACCTTTCTATTCCATATGGGTGGTGCCTTTAAAATCTTTGGTCACCATTATATACTGTATCTTAGGGGTTGAATGTGTTGTACCTTGAATTAGCTTTGAAATAAAAGCTACAAAGTTACATCAATTGTCTAATTATTTACCTTGAAATGTTTTAGCGTTACAGGTGTTACAATGCTCCAATGAAGCAAAGAGTCAGGACAACAATTTCAATTCAAAAACCAACTAGTTTTTAGAACAAATAAAATTTATAAAGAAAACCTAGAGGAAAGAATATAGCGTGGACTAGCTACAAAATGAGAGTGAGAGAAGGTGTAGGTGTGGCCAGGCCTTTTATAGGTCACGTGCAACTGCCAGAAACTTGAAGTGTCACAAGTCTCTACCCCCAAAAGACTTGTAGAAGCGTTCACACTACCATGCAGAGACTTTGAGCTTGAATTGACGTCATCCTCTCTGCTGCTTTGTAGCTGCTGTAGGATTCGCGAAACATGACAGACATAACATTAATATAAAAACCGCCTAGGTTTTAGGTTCCCCTTGTGCAACTAGGTGTGGCTGCACAGGGATTCTTGGGGTGTGCTGTGGTGTCTGGCACCAGGTTGTTGGCAGCAGATCCTTTGGGTGCTGTTGGTTGCAGGTGGGGCCTCTTTGAATTGGACTTGTTTGCCCAGTGCATTCCATGGGCACTTGATCGGATTGGGATCTGGGGAGTTTGGAGGCTGGGTTAGGGGCCTGTCTTTGGGCCCCATGTATGGAGGGCTGTAGTGCACTGGGTGTTGTGGTGCTTCATCTTGTGATCAGCATTGGATTGTTTCTGTGATTTGTGCTGCATTGACTTTTCTGTGGGATTGGTCCAGATTGGCTGGCCTTTGGTCCCTGGCATGGGTGCCCATTATCCTGTCACTAGTTTACTGGTACTGTACAGTATATAGTTCGTGTCAATGTTGTCAATGTTGTTCAGTTCAGGTGTTAACGTTATGGTGCATTGTGTAAAAAAAATAAAGTACATACAGTAGGGTAAGGTTTGAAATTAGAGCATTCTTTTCTGTTCCGCTGTAGGCGAGTTATGATCATGCAGTTGGTGTGGCTAAATACCAAGCACCACTCTGTTAAATCTTTTCTGTCTCACCTGTTGATCATAAAGCAAGACGGTATGAAGAGCAGGATTTTTTTTTAACGATCGGGCTCTCTTGGTCACACACGGTTAGAAAAGTTGAAAATATGCAACTGAACTTGTGTCTAAACAGAAAATGGTCAAAAAGAGCAAAAAAAGAGATATTATGTGTCAAAATAACAAACTCCCAAATGTGTTTTTTGGCTTTTCAGTCTTCTTGTTGATTTAACAGAAATATTTTTAGCTGCAAGTTGAACTTACCCAAATAACCCAAATGTCACGAAGCTGACGCACTATTAGCTTCTTTCTTTTAATAAGTTCAGTCTGGGTGATCTTTAGGAAAATTTACATTAAAGCACTGTGACTCAATCAGCTGACGGCTTAGACAAATGACAACAGTCTGCACAAAAACCCATATGGTTCCAGTTGCTGCTCAGATTTCCACTGCTGGCTCCAGAGGGCTTTACTGTGAATCGCTTTCATCTCTTCGAAGAGAATGCACATTCAGACACCCACATACACCCCCCTTTCAGAGCCATTTTATTTATTTTCTCAGGTACAAGCTAATAGTATCCATGTACACAGAGTACCAAAAGTATTGGAACTAGAACGATCTGTCCTTGGTCAATAGTACTGGGTTCCAGTTTTATGATTTTGGATATCTGTTGAAAACTGGCAGGAACAAGACTTTATGGTAGTCAGCAGTGGAACAAGCAGCTCAACTTCAACTTTAATCCATAAAGGGCCAAATGAGTGGAATGGACAGAGGCTAGGCTGTTGGTTGGAACATGCCTACTTACCACAGATAAGTGGTAACTTACTACTTACTTACAAGATTAGCTTTAACTTAGCTAAAATATTAAGGTGGCCTACACATCCTCCTGTGTCAACGCCTACATTTCTTGTGGTAAGAACTTCTGTGATTCCACTTGGCCGGTTATCTAGCAGACAGTTAGCAGGTTGACACCATAAATGTAGCTGTCCCTCAAATCGGCCATGTCCCAATTATGCACAGTTTTATAACTTAATGTGATTGTTACTCATGAGATACATAAAAATTCACCCCCCAGAAAAGGAAATCTAGTTACCACAAGCATTTTTGTACCAGGCCACAAATGTTAATTAAACATGTGGCTCTATGGGGATTGACTCACTTTCAAGTGAGCACCTAGTGTTCATTTGAAGAACTGCACGTTTTGGTACTTCTACGACGGACTCATTTTTCAGAATCTGTGAACTTCCCTTTTGCTGTGTACTGAAAGGTGAAAGGATCTGTCTACGTGTCACCCGCGGCACATCAGGCGACGAATACTCCCACTCTGGAGATATACAGTGGGTATGGAAAGTATTCAGACCCCCTTAAATTTTTCACTCTTTGTTATATTGCAGCCATTTGCTAAAATCATTTAAGTTTATTTTTTTCCTCATTAATGTACACACAGCACCCCATATTGACAGAAAAACACAGAATTGTTGACATTTTTGCAGATTTATTAAGAGAGAAAAACTGAAAACTGAAAAAAACAAAACTGAAATATCACCTAAGTATTCAGACCCTCTGCTGTCACATTCACATTTAACTCAGGAGCTGTCCATTTCTTCTGATCATCCTTGAGATGGTTCTACATCTTCATTTGAGTCCAGCCGTGTTTGATTATACTGATTGGACTTCATTAGGAAAGCCACACACTTGTCTATATAAGACTTTACAGCTCACAATGCATGTCAGAGCAAATGAGAATCAAGAGGACAAAGGAACTGCCTGAAGAGCTCAGAGACAAGGCACAGATCTGGGGGTGTTTTTCAGCTGCAGGGACAGGACAACTGGTTGCAATCGAGGGAAAGATGAATGCGGCCAAGTACAGTGATATCCTGGACGAAAACCTTCTCCAAAGTGCTCAGGACCTCGGACTGGGCCGAAGGTTTATCTTCCAACAAGATAATGACCCTAAGCACACAGCTAAAATAACAAAGGAGTGGCTTCACAACAACTCTGTGACTGTTCTTGAATGGCCCAGCCAGAGTCCTGACTTAAACTCAATTGAGCATCTCTGGAGAGACCTAAAACTGACTGTCCACCAACGTTTACCATCCAACCTGACAGAACTGGAGAGGATCTGCATGGAGGAATGGCAGAGGATCCCCAAATTCAGGGGTGAAAAACTTGCTGCATCTTTCCCAAAAAGATCAATAGGGTGCTTCTACTAAATACTGAGCAAAGGGTCTGAATACTCAGGACCATGTGATATTTCAGTTTTTCTTTTATAATAATTCTGCCAAAATGCCAACAATTCTGTGGTTTTCTGTTAATATGGGGTGCCATGTGTACATTAATGAGGAAATGAACTTAAATGTACACTACCGGTCAAAAGTTTTAGAACGCCCCAATTTTTCCAGTTTTTTATTGGAAATTATGCAGTTTAATGTTACATTGCACTCTGAAATGAAAGCATAGTATAAATAAGCAATTGGAGTTAAAAAAAGAAATCATTGAATCAACTTATAGACCAAAATGTATTCTAAACTTTTGACTCATCAAAGTAGCCACCTTTGGCAGATATAACAGCTGGACACACTCGTGGCATTCTTTCTACAATAGAAATCAAATATTCTTCAGAAAGTTCTTCCCATATCTATTGCAGAAGTTCTCATAAATGTGTGGCACTTGTAGGTTGCTTTGCTTTCACTCTTCTGTCCAGTTCATCCCAAACCAGCTGGATGGGGTTTAAGTCTGGAGACTGTGCTGGCCACTCCATGTTATCAAGCTTACCATCTTGTTCTTTTTTCATGAGGTAGTTCTGGCGTAGCTTGGACTTATGTTTTGGGTCATCATCTTGCTGTAGGATGAACCCCTGACCAACTAGGCGCATACCAGAGGGTACTGCATGGCGCTGGAGAATGCTGTGGT
>JAQQZS010000002.1:26817059-26827322 GCA_030068045.1 Platyallabes tihoni
GATTTTAGCAAATGGCTGCAATATAACAAAGAGTGAAAAATTTAAGGGGGTCTGAATACTTTCCATACCCACTGTATCTGTTCTTTTTGTGGCAAGTTGCCAGCATGACACTAAATTTTATCTGAGCACTTGGGGTTGAAGGACCTTGCTCAAGGTTCTAATGGGACTCGAACCGAGGACCTCCTGATCAGCAGTTCAACACCTTAACCACCAAGCTACCTTTACTCCCTTGCTTTATACCAGCAAACTAATCATAATAGTTAAGGCTCTTCCTTGTCTTCTCCTTCTTAACCTTATTTTTCCTTGAAATGTCCCTACAAATTTAATGAGAGGTTGAATATGACAAGTTTCCCTTCCATTTTTTTGTGTCTTACCTGTGACTGACATGAGTGACGTGTCTCAGGCTGGACATGGTTTCCTCCAGGTTTTGTCTCAAATCAGCAATGTTCTTAACTGTCCTCAGTCTCCTGCTCTCAGAATCCTCACCTGGAGAAACAAACCAGTTGTGTTTAGGCCACTCTAATACTTTCTGCTGACCCCAACACTAAAAAAATACAGTACAGTAAATTTTTTTTCTTAAAGATAGACAAAGCAAAACCTAACGCTTCTAATATTTCCTCAGTACACTCCGGGTCCAGGTCAGAACCAGAAATGCTAAGCATTTCTTTTCACCATGCTAGCTCTCTCTCTTTCTCTCTCTCTCTCTCTTTTAATTAATGAAGAAATATTAAGTAAATCTCCCAGCATTACCCAAAAGAGTTTTTTCGGCTTTAGTAAGACTACGCTAATGCTAACAGGATCAGCCCCTTGTCTGAACGAATAAGACCTCTGCAAATAAACACACACTGTGTGCTGGTGTGTAAGTGGGGATTTGGCTGCATGGATTAAGAGCCGCTTGCCGATCATGAGGAGGTCACAAAGAGCTCAGAAGACCACACACTCATACACACTAGTTTTAGGAAAGACTAATGGCTGTGTGTTTCTTTCTGGCAAACTAGCACAAACAACTCCATTCAGTATGTCAAGCTAATGCTAACACTTGGCTAGCATCCTGCATACGGCTCTGCAGCCGCTTGGCCTGGTGCATGAGAGAAACGTACAGAGGGAGAGGGGCAGATAACCTCCTAGATCTCCTAGTAAGACCTAAATCTTAGAATAATTTCTTCTGAGAAGGAAAATATATTTTTTTCAATTAATCATGATAAAGCTACGTCATCTGCTGAAATTCATCATTCAAATATGCTGATATGAATTCGATATGAATAATAGTATATTAAAATGTTTTTAGCACATATTCATCTATATTGTGAAAAGTTATCGTAGTTCGAGCACAGCTCATATACAATCTATAAAATGCTTTATCTAGCTAGACGTTTAAGCAAACTGGTATGTGAATACAGTATTTTGAAAGATTCGCTGGCTTGTTAATGTTAGCTAATTTTAGCATTACCTCATCTGGGGTGGTTAGCGTTAATAATGCCAGGTGGTCTAATTGTACCTGGTTAGTTTATATTAACAATTTCATCTGTAATAACTAGCATTAATAGTGATAGCTGCAGAACTGCCTTGCATAGTTGTATGATTCTTACATACGACCTATAATATTCTGTGGCGATTTTATGGAGCACAATTCTACAGCTTGTAAGATGTTTCTTTGTCCAAGAACATATATAAAACAAACAAAACAAAAGTCAAAAATAAGTATTTTTATCATCAGTTCTGTTTCCCCCCCCAGCAAAATTGTCGGCCGATCATGTGACCACTGGCTGTCAATCTGAGTCTGGCTGGAGGTATTGTATTGTTTGCCAGTGTAGATGTTTATTAGCAGTTAATTTTCCTGTAATTGTTAGCAGTAATTATGCTAGTTGTCTAGTTGACTAATTAACATAAGCTAATTTCAGTTATAGGTATAGTAGTTTTCCCAAGTCTAGTTGGCTAGTTAACATGAGGGGCACTGGTGACTCAGTGATAGGTGTTTCGCCTGCCATGCGGAAGGCCTGGGTTCAATTCCCAGCCAGTGCCCAAACCCCCCAGCCACTGGATGCAGTGCCGGTCCCGAGCCCGGATAAAATGGGAGGGTTGCGTCAGGAAGGGCATCCAGCGTAAAACCTGTGCCAAGTTGTTCTGCGGACCGGTTATTCCGCTGTGGCGACCCCTTGCCGGGAGCAGCCGAAAGACCAACAACAAGTTGGCTAGTTAACATGAGCTAATGCTAATAATTCCCCAGTTGATACAGCTAGGAGAAGGACAAGCCACACAAACAGCATTACATTTGGACTATAGTTAAAGGAGCCTGTTTATACCTTATTATCAACTCACTGCTGATTTGAAATGAATCATTAGTATAATGCTTATAAGATTGATTTTATGGAAATATTAAAGGTCAAATATTATGGTTCTTACTAAACAGTTTTCATAAGTCTCAGAGGTGTCCAAAATGTGTCTGTTCATTTTCCAGCTAAAATAATCCTCAGATTATACATTCTTGCCTGATTCATTTTTCTCCTGTTTTAGAACTGCCTCCAAATATCCCTTTAAAGCCAATCAGAACGGACCAGAAACGTCCACAAACGTGACCTTTTCGAGCATTTTGCATAGTGGCCACTGTATAAAATAAAAGGAAAAATATACAGCATGTAAGAGCATTAATTCATGCTGACATCCTCAATATTGAGTTATAGAAAAGTTATACTGTTATAAAAAAAAACACAACTACAAACTGAAGAAGTGCTAGATTAGCTGTTAGCAAATACTGTAGCTGCTACCAATTGACACCTTACCAAGCCCTTCTTAAGAGCTAAAGATCGTTAAGTCACAGAGACTGAAAAGTACAACTGAATTTCTAAAATTGACTAAATATTGAATTTTTTTTTCAACACAATTATCTTATGTTTTATGCTTCATCCCACATTTATTTTGTTTACAAATATCACGGCAAGTAAATCAGGAACTGACTGAGGATGAAAATTTAACAAGAAATAAAATGTAATCAATAAAGCATGACATACTGTAGCATGCTGTACAGTAACTGCATTTTATTCCTCTTATGCTACAACACTTTATCAGCAATTAATATTAATTAATTCATTACGGAATAAAAAAAATGTACATCCTTGAAAATGTACATCCTGCTATTTTAGAAACAATAACATTATTATAGCCTTAATACAAACCTGGAATTTCAGTTATAGATATAGTAGAAACATTTTCTTTATGTTTTTCTAACAAGGTTAATTGGCAGTCATCATTTAAAGGTCCCTGACCGTATCCTCTTAAATCATTAACCTGAAGTAATATCCCTGGTGCTAAGAACAAACATAAACCAGTTTAAAATGAACCTATACATGATAAGACCATATTTCTACCACAACCACAAGTTTTCATACAAACAAAGTCACAGACTTTGGGATGGTCCACACTAGAGAATTGTCTTACTCTTATATTTCTCGTAAATGTCCAGCATGGTCAGAAGGATCTCCTCATTAACACGTGCAATGCTGTCCCATGCACCTGTGTGATGGCTTAGATGCAGCTGGTACATCTGGCCAGGTGTGTGCATGGCCTCGTACTCCCTGTCCACTTTCTGAGCTTTCTCAGATGGGTTCTTTTCCTCTGATGGACTTCTGCAGGAACTTTCTTCTAATCCTGTTGAGGTACTCCGGTCTGGGGTTTCATCCTTAAAGCTCTCTTTTGACGACTCCGACATGCTGTGGCCCCCAGGTCGGCTTGGAAATGCACGAGTCCATATGCCGCTCTCTCCTGTTCCTGGATCATCAGGATCAGGTTCTTTGTACATTTCAGACTCCATCTTGGTGCGGTCAGTGATCTTCTTCGTATGTGAGTCTTGCTGGCTGAGGTGTCTTCTTTCTTCTGACTCCACTCTCCTATGCCCCTTCCGGTCGAAACGGATGACACATACTGTATGCTAGCTTTTTCCAAAGAAAACGAGTGATCTGTAGGAAAAGCTCTTGCAAGGATGATCCTCCCTTTTCCTCTCCTCCATGGAAAAGTAAGGGAGTGAGAGTGAGAGACAGAGAAAAAAGGGAGAGGGGAAAAGCCAAACTAAGTGGCATTCCAGTTTCCGCGCCAGCACACTTCCCCTACAGGGTGACTTTGTCTCATCACAGAAAGCTATCAGACTGAAAAAAGACCGCCACGCCTCCAAACCCACACTCACTCACTACTGTACCTCATATACAGTACAAGCCAAGCCTTGCACTAATTAACACTTGGCTTCAATTAGATTATTACACATATAAACTGTGCACGAATTCAGTCTCTCAAACAAGACCTTACATGACCTCATGATACGCACACACACTCACACGCGCACACACACAGAAGGATTGGCGTTGGCAACTCCTTGACATCCACAGCCTTTATCATGCAGATGAGCTCCTTTTCTCTCCATGTCCAGTGAGACACTAGCGCTGTGGGATTCGCTTAGCTAGATGCAGGACACGCAAAGAACCAAATTTCTGGGTTCTTCCTGCGGAATTTAGATCAGATGGGTCACTTGAACAGACCACAAGTTTTAAATGTGTTGAAATTAACCTTGTTTTCTGTCCTTTTAATGAAATCCACAGAGGTAAAAATAACAAATTGGAACCCACTTAATGTAGAAACTTTTTCTATTTATAGCACAAGGTCTGAATGGTGCAAATTTGCAAAATAGAGTTCTTGAGGACTTCATCCAAATTAGGGTGTTCAGCTACAGTACATTACTTTGGTAATGTACTGCAGTGATGTATCAGCAACTACAAAACTAGGCCATGTGAAAGGCTCAGGTTTAATCCTTTAGTGGCATCCTTAGTGCTGGTTCCAAATAAAAACGAGACATTTGTGTAAAACCTGCGCCAAATCAAATGGTCGAATGATCGATCGGTTGGATGATCTGGCATTGGTGCAACATGAACTAACTCTTTGTTTTGGTACTGTCTATCAAAGCTAGCTAAATATGAGTACTTTTCCATTTTATAGGAATTGTTATCAGTCCAGGACATAATTTAACACCATTTGATAAAAATGTAGATACAGTAAAGAACATCTCACAACCTAGTCCGTCATACCATAACTACATTTTTACTCAGAAAAGAAAAATATTTCAGCATCAGCATTACAGTACAGACTGACCAGATTTTTTAGGGTGATAGAGTTTGTAAGGTAAAGGTTTAATACCTGTCAGGCTTTCCAAAGACGTGTGGATGGATTTGCTGTGGAGGACAGATCTCTCCTTCTTCCCTTCTCCTCCTTCTGTAATGCCTGTCTTATCCACGTCTGTCTGAGACCTACAACATGCATGAAACAAAAAACACATTTATTCAGCAATTTATTAGCAAGCTCAAGACCAGTGGTTTTATATGTGTAGTTTTTATTCGGATACAGTGAAACCTTGGATTGCGAGTAACGCAGTTTGCAAGTGCTCCGCAAGACGAGCAAAGATATTTAATAAATTTTGACTTGAAAAACGAGCAAGTCTTGGTTTACGAGTACCGAGTATCATGTATCATGCTTCTTGTTTTGATGCCGAGCGTCATGTGATCACAACTGAGCCAACGGTTTTTATTTCTCTTGCGCTTTTTGTGGGTAATCATCTCCCCTGCAGGGTCTTAGTGCTCGTCTCTCAGTGGTATAATCAACATCCGTGCACGTGTGTACTGTTTACTATAACATTGTGACCACATGTGTGCGCGTAAAAATATTTTATTTTGTGTTTGTAAGTGCGTGTGTACAGCGCACGTGTACTGATTCTTATAACACACATGTGGGCGCGTGTAAAGCAAAAGAAAGTCTCATTAGAGAGTTTAAAGATCCATTTTCTCCCTCTCCGTTTCAGCCTGTCTTCACACAAACACTCTCGCCTTTACTACGCACATAAACATTTAGGCATTTTGGCAGACGCTCTTATCCAGAGCGACTTACATTTTTATCTCATTATACTTCTGAGCAGTTGAGGGTTCAGGGCCTTGCTCAAAGGCCCAACAGTGGCAACTTGGTGGTTGTGGGGTTTGAACCTGGGATCTTCCGAACTGTAGTCCAATGACTTAACCACTGAGCTACACCTGGCCAGTTAGTAGGTAATGAAGT
The DNA here is from genome assembly GCA_030068045.1 of Platyallabes tihoni. Lineage (NCBI taxonomy): Eukaryota > Metazoa > Chordata > Actinopteri > Siluriformes > Clariidae > Platyallabes > Platyallabes tihoni. The sequence goes on from JAQQZS010000002.1 coordinate 26,823,147, forward strand.
TGTGCCTACTTGTTTCTTAAAAAAATAAACTCATGATGACTAGTTAGATATACAGTACTTACTTAGTACTTACTATAACTAACTTGCCAGTGGTAGTTCAGTGGTTAAGGCATTGGACTATGGTTCGGAAGATCCCAGGTTCAAATCCCACAACCACCAAGTTGTTGCTGCTGTTGGGCCCTTTTTTAATAAAAAACTTAATGTTCAACCACTGAAGTTGAGTGAACTCAAAATTGCTTTGCAACCGGTTGCCTTAACTCTTTAAGTTAAGTCAACTTTTATTTTTTACAGTGTAGCAGAGAGAGAAATACTGTATCTCCAACTTATGAGTTGCTGCTTCACCAAAAAGTGTCCCACAAAAAAAAAAGTGTTCTTTGCTGCTCAAAGAATATAGTTTTATCCAAAGTCAAATTAGTTCTTTTGGCAATTTGGTGTGCTGGTGCAGGGGTAGCTCAGGGTTAAGATGTTGGACTAGTGATCAGAATTTCATAGATTTAGACCACAGTACCACCAAGCTGCCACTGTGGGGCCGTCAGCTCCCCCCTGCTCAGATGTGTAATGGGATAAAATGTATAATAAGCTAAAAGTTAGTTGTTCTGGATGTGGGTGTCTTCCAAATGCCATAAATGTAAATGTACTGTACATGTTAAAAATAGAAAGCTTCTAGTAATGTAAAATTCACAGATATGGCAGGATTAAACGCTCACTCTGGCTGTGCTCCTTCCAAAGTATTCAACAGACTTTTGCATTGTTTTTTTGTGTAGCTGTTATTACATTTGTCGTTTCTACTTTTAATTGTCCTTTGTTATTGCTATCAACTCACCATGTTTTAAATCTCTCAAAAACTAAAGAAAACCCCAAAAGAAATGGAAGCTTTTGCTTCATCAAATTCAAGCTCACATCCACATTCATTCCACGTTATCAAATGTCATTTTGTAATAAGTAATAACTTTCACAGACAATGTAATACCATTGTTGTTTTGTTGGATTGGACATTTTGGATTTCGTCCTGTTACAGCTGATTTAGTTTGTAAGGATGCTGATGACTGACTGTGATTAACGTTTGTCCTATTTTCTGTCTTACAGCATTGAGATATATGAACCCCCCCAGGAATGACACATGATGGCAGTCTCATCATAAACCTTTTCATTCCAGAGAAAAATAAGTTTTGGGGAACTGATTTTTTCAGTTCTCTGGTACTGATTTTGGTGAACACACAACACAATGTTATCTTAATGATTACAGAAATACTGTCTCATGTTTTGTATCTATTTAAGGCTTCCTATTCTGATGTAATTATTTTTAAGGCAGTGATGCTCCTCAATATGGCATCACTCAGTTTATTACAATGTGATTATCACTCATTGTGTTCACTGACTATGCTTCACAGTGTTTGTCACATCTTGGTATTGTTTTTGATTAGTATGGTTATTTAAGCATTTGAGTTCCTGAGGGTTTTTTGTCACGTATCTATTTTTTTTTTGTCACGTTTTTTTAAAAGATTTTTTTTACTGTTTTTATTGCTTTGTTCTGTTTCAAATCCTTGTTTTGTTCCTGTAGTTAGTGATGTGAGGTGACCCCTGGTTGAAGCACTTTCCAGGCATTTATGTTGATAAACAGTCAATAAACAAAAAAAAGACCAAGTGTCACTATTTTACATGGATTAACAGTACTGTATATTGCCATGATAAAATGCTGATCTCCTGAAATGTGTTTGAATGCTACATTGTAACTTTTTGACACAAATGAAATTTAGTTTTTATAATACATGTTTTAATAAAAATAAAATTAATTTTAAATAAAATTTTTATAATAATTTAATTTGTCATACTCTGTTGAAAATAAAATGTATAGCTAATAGCAACTGATTATTTTGACTAGGTATAAGATAATGAATCTGTTTGTTAATCAGGGCTGAAGGAAGTGAAAAGGTGTACAGAACAAGGTAGTGTTGATGCTCATCAGCGTGCTTGTGTTTACTGGGAGGCTAGGGGAAAATAAATACACCATCCAGATACAACAGTTGATCGATTTATACAATCCAATCACAGAAAGAAAAATGTGCTCACATCCCATATGAAGCTTATTTTGGAAATAGTATTTTTTTCAAGATGTGAGCGGGTTCCTTTTGTTTTAACACAAATTATCACCAGCTTTGGGGAAAATTATGAATTAGAATTAAGATTCAATTATTTTTCACATGTAACTTACAGCACAGTGAAATGATTTTTTCGCATATCCCAGTTAAAATGCTGGGGTCAGAGCACAGTGTCAGCCAAGATACAGTGCCCCCTGGAGCAGATAGCGTTAAGGGCCTTGCTGGCGGAGCTGGGGCTCAAACCTAAAAAATATTACCGACCAGTCACCCAGTAACCCACAACCTTACAATTGAGCCACCACTGCCATAAAAAATATGGTTAACACAAGAAACAGATGATGCTTATGGTTCAGCTCAAACAAGTGGCACTTGTGTACAACTGGTGAAAGCCAGCTCATCAACAAAGGGTATGTTGATGGCTGTTTTTGGCATGATCTCAGATCACTCAGAGTATAAAAGTAAATTTTCATACTGTTTAATTAATTATAATTATAGCAGAATTAGCTTCAGACCATGCTAATTAGTGCTTTGAGAAGGCAATGGTCGAGTTATCACTAATGTTAGCCAGCTAATCAGTGTTTGTATAATAGCCACGCAGGTATGTGGCTGTAAAGTTGTGGTTAATGTAATCATTTATGAGATTTAATTTTCAAAATTTTATTATATGTAAGTCATAGACAACTAAAGACTTTGTCAAAAGTTAGTACAGTGGAACCTCGGATTACGAGCATAACTCGTTCCAGAAGTGGGCTCGTATTCCAAAACACTCGTAAACCAAATTTAATTTTCCCATAAGAAAAAATGAAAACTCAAATGATTCGTTCTACAGCCCAAAAAAATAAATACATAAAAATAATTAATACAAAATATAAAGTAAAAATAAAACAAATTAACCTGCACTTAAAAAAAGTAAAAATAAATCCAGACAGATAAGTGTTTCCGTTTGTGCACGCAGGCGCTGTGTGTGTCTGCGTGTGTGTGTAAAGGCGAAAGAGGGTGTGTGTGTGTGTGTTTGTTGTGAGTGAACACACACACACACACACACACACACACACACACTCACCTTTACAGCCCCGCTACCACCCTCTCCTCCTCCCGGCTTCGCACACACACACACACACACACACACACACACTCTCTGCCTTACACAGAAACACCGCTCTGTCATGATTCTTTTCAATGGTAAAATGAAACACGACAGGCTGATACAGAGAGGGAGAGAAAAAATGGATCTTTACCCTCTAATGAGATTTGATTTTGCTTTATACGCGCACACACACACATGCGCGCGCTGTACAAACACGCTTACAAAAACAAAATAAAATATGTTTTACACACACACGTGGTCACAATGTTATAGTAAACAGTACACGTGTGCACGGATGTTGATTATACCAGTAAGAGACGAGCACTAAGACCCAGCAGGGGAGACGATTACCTACAATTCCGCAGCGTAAGAGAGAGAAAAATCATTGGCTCAGTTGTGATCACGTGACACTCGGTCAAAACAAGAAGCGCATGAGTGATACATGATACTCAGTGCTCGTAAACCAAGTCAATGCTCGTTTTCCAAGGCAAAATTTATTAAAAATCTTTGCTCGTCTTGCGGAACACTCGCAAACTACGTTACTCGCAATCAGATGTTCCACTGTGCTCCCTTCAGGTACTTAGACATGCCAGATGAGTTTTTTATGGCATCCTTCTGTCTCAAGAGACAATGGAGTCTTGGCTTAATAAGGGTGCTGTGGAACAGGGTTTTACATTTTTATCTATATCTCATAAACCACTAGACTTATAATCAAATGTGTTTTTCTCTGGATTCTTCAGCTGCTCACAAAAATTTACCAGTCTATTGAGCTATTTATCCCTGCACACTACATTTTGAGATCATTTGCAAATAAGTCACAGCTTCTATTGCATTCGCTTCCTAGAATTTTAAACAGCTGGCCCTGTGTGAAAAAGTAATTGCCCCCTGAACCTAATAACTGGTTGGGCCTCCATTAGCAGCAATAACTGCAATCAAGCGTTTGCGATAACTTGCAACGAGTCTTTTACAGCACTCTGGAGGAATTTTGGC
>JAQQZS010000002.1:26828713-26840480 GCA_030068045.1 Platyallabes tihoni
ACCCACCCCCACCCCCCGCAACTCTGTATACAGGATAAAGTGGTATAGACGATGAGACAACAATATTAGTACTGACGATTATAAAGACTTATGAATTTGATGTTAGCTCATGTTAGCTAGGCAACTAAGAAAATATGTAAAAAATGCATGTTCATATATTTGAATACGAATGATGACTTTATGCTTTTTGCTTAAGAATTTGGACTTTCACAGCTTTTACAAAATAAAACATATTTTCTGTCAACTGTCATTTCTATGTAATTTTCTGAAGCTGGCTAGTTATGTGTGCACTGTATATAATAATTTTGACTTCAATTTCTACTTAAGCCATTATTTTGTTTTAAAACCATTAGTTTTACCTGATTAACTTCTTAGGAACTCTACCCACTCCTGAGCACAAACACACACTGAATTTAATCTAATCCGTTAACTTTATACAGCTTCTGAATAGCAGTGTGAAAATATAGACACCATAACTGTACCACCTGACCTGTACATGAAGGGGGCGACTGTAGCTGTGTTGGGATGGCTTTGCTGTGCTTGAGGAAGCTGAATGTTGTTTGTACTGCTGGTCTGAGTGAGATTACTTGAACTGTTCTGACTGCATCGTCTTTCTGTCGACACCAACCTAGAAGCAGAGTTAGAGTTCTTGTTCTCCGTTGGACATTTATGCGCCAATGCAGCATCTCCAGCTCTAAAAACACGAGAAGGCTCTACTTTTCCACCAGGGTGCGCAACTGAGTTCTTTACCACCCCTGAGGCTTTACTGTTTTGCCCCAGTTTGGGTATACCACTTTGTGGAGACCCTTCTTTCTTAGCGTTGTTATGGTTCTTGGTTCCTTTGGGAATCAAAGTGGATTTTTTACCATCAGCCAATGTCGGAGTTTCAGCCCTGTTTTCTACCCGTTCTTCCATAATCCGGTCTTGCTCAATGTAGGAACATCGTTTTGTTGTTTTATCTTTGGCTTTGGATTTCATTTTGTCTTTGTCCCTCTCAACAGCCTTGACCTTGGGCACCAAAGTCCTACCCAGTGTCCTTTGTGCAATACCTTTCATTGCCAGCTTAGGACTGGAGTTACCTGCCGTTATAAGTGGCTGGTTGCCTAGATGTGCTTCTGGATGGACAGGACAAATGTTAACTTCATTCAGACTTGGATTTATAGCTTCAGGATCTTCTAGAGATGTGACGCTGGATGCTCGAGAAGAGGGTCTGCTGTTAAAGAGCTTCAGCTTGTCTAGCATGGACTTTTGGGCAATGACTTTGGGAGGAACTTCCAGGGAAGTTGAGGAAGGCTGTTTGGTGGAAAGAATAGAGGAGGTGGCACTGTGCTTGGCGTTGAAAGATTTGCTCCTCCATTCTTTGGTGCTAGTGGTGCCAGTGGTGCTGCTAGATGAAAGAATAGGAGAACTGGGAGGTCCTTGGTCAACCATTATTGAAGATGGACTTGATTTATCTGCAGGAAGAAATGGGACATTTGGAACAATAGAGTTGACTTATTGATGCTGAAGATGATACAATATTAAAGGGATAATAAACATGTTTCCCCACTCTTCCAGAACCATTTGTGGAAGTAAATGGAGTAAATGTTAGCCAAGAACTTTAATCTCAAAAAGGTTTCAGAACCTTAGTTGGACTCATGTTCTAACCAAACAAAACCAAACTTCAGTAATCACTTTTTTAATGTGGGATGGTCGTTCTATAAAACTTTTAACATTTAACTTGTAAATTTTAACCAGACAGAAAGACTCTATCTAGCAAACTCCAAGCCCAGTATTTCAGGTTTTATAGACAACAGAAAAAACTTCTGGAGCAGAAACTTTACATGTTCTTAGAAATACAAAATAAAAGTTCTTGGGATCCTTAAAAAAAGCCCACTTGCACTGGATTGTGCCCAATGATTTACTAACAAACACCAGTTAAAAACATGTCCATCTTTAGATACTATTGAAAGTTTAAAATTAATACAAATATAAATGTACACAAATTTCCGACATGAATATTATTCTAGAGTTCTATTTCTGGCAATATTAATCTTTTTAAACTGCACATTTCTTACCATCACCAGTACTTAATACTTAAACTTAACATATACAATACTAAAATTGAATACGTAAAAACTCACCTGACAGCCATCCAAACCGTTTTCTGAGCTTAATAATCACACATCTGGTAACAACCTAGTATTTGCATTGGAGCTTGCCAAACTCCTCAGTCTATTACGTACTTACTATTTTCCCCACGTGTGAGGCGGTTAGAGGAAATATCTAGCATATACGCCAGGCATTTCAAATTCAAACCCAAACAGCAAGCAGGAGAAAGTGTGTTTGTCTTTGAGGTTTTTCTTTTTTTTTCCTTAACAGTCACCTCCTTGAGTGGAAGAGTGTTCACAGAAAGCTGATGACTCATGGGTCACTTTTGGGAATAAATGAGGTCTATTTAATTGAATTTGGGGGGAAATAGGGCCTGTGTTCAAGGTTAGGAAAAATAAACAAAACAATTGGTGTGGCTCTGGCACGCTCCAAAATAAATGCCAAATGTAATATGCACATATGCCAAAAAAAATTAGAAAATAAGTAGACAAGTACCATTAGTTTAGAAATATTTATTCATGTAGTCTATGAATCAACCAAATTGATACTGTCACTGTGACTGCAGGGAAAATAGATTTGTTTCACACATCTGATCTTTGAAAGCGATCGGATCGGATTTATCTCTGTTCAGACTGGCAGCCCAACTCTGACGCATTATCGACTGATCTGCATCGGTTGCTGTGGTAACGACACCTCACATGTAGCACGATAATTCCTCACCTTTCGCCTCGTTTTTGTACATTCCCTACTTGCTTCTACTGAAGCATTCCCCCCAAAGTGCTTTTAGACATTTAACTTCATCCTGTCCAGGGACTACTGTTCTCCATTTACATACTGCCAGACGCTCTTCCTGACGCCAGACGCTCTTCCTTAAAACACAGTTAATTTAGCCAGAAATTGTTGCTTTGACATACTTAGGAGTAATAGAGCCAAAAGCAGAAAAACGACCCTCTGTGACCTCAAAAAGCATATCTACAATACAGTATTAGAAGTTTTTTACTTCCATCTCCACACAGAAGCAGCATCAACATCCAAACACTGTACAAATCACCTGTCACCAACAATGTCGCCACAACTGGTGTGCGAAAGGTCTAGAACTCCAAACTCAAACAGCGTATCCAGTACCTTACTGCAAATCTCCTTCTTTACTAATGTCTTAGAAAACTGTGGCACTATATTATGCAGCAGTCTCTAACATATCATCCCTTTGACAGACAAGCACACCCAGATTTGGAGAAACAGCAAGCGCTTGCAGGTTTGCTTTGCCCTCACACAGTACACACAACCAAGCAGAAACAACAGAATCTAATCCCATCATTTCCTATCCAGTTCAAGAAAATCCTGGACGAGCCCCCATTGGTCGTTTTTCAATCGTATCCATGTCCCATCCCACATGATCATGTGGACTTGAACTTACAGTGACGTGATGGACATATCCAGACTGTGACTAATTTAAAATTTTCAATCTGATTTGAATGTTATTTTAAACCACCTCTAGATTTTCTAGATTTGCTCCAGGTTTTTACTGTTCAGACTACATGAAAGCAATCTGATTCCAAACTGATTCCAATCTGGATCGGGTTTAGGCTGGCATTCTGAAAAAGACCTATGTGACGCAAACCACAACCACATCATAATGTTTTCTTAACATTGAAAAAATATTCCTTTTGTAAAATCACCATAAAACCTTCGTACAGCCTGACAGCTAAATTATTTTTAAAAAGTATTATGTTATTCTCTGATAAATGTTAGACTGCCCAGTATTTGTCACATGTGAAACATTCAATAGATGATAATCGTTTTGTTATTAATTTCTTCCTTAATTTCATAAGGAGAAGAGACAAAATTCACAATTGACCTTTAAAGTGTTTATTAAGGTGGACTAGAGAGGAATTTTAAGTGCTTGCATTTGGATGTTTGCTACTATAAAAGCTCACTTTGGCATCTGCTTTATGGGTGCCCATTCATACACACAGAAAGTGGGTCAAATGCTCACTTTCAAATGTTAATGAGGGCATGAAAGCCAGTCTCTAAAGAAGTTCAAAAGCACCGCTTAACTATATGGGAGTTCAAATGATTAAAGGCACCGTTAAGGATTTAAAAACTCTTCGATACCGTTGAACACACTAGAAAATGTTGGTAAAAAATGTTGGTATTTACTGAACCATTTAGAAAAGAAAATTTCAGCGTGTAAATGGGCCCAAAATCATAAATCAGGGTCGTGCGCTGAGGAGTTGAAATACTGCTGTTTTGTGCATTCTGCCAGAAAGTGCCAAATGATTTGCCACCCCCAATAAAAAAGTCAGAAATCTATAATAGGCAGGAACAGATTCACTACAACCAGCTATTAGAGAATATTATCACAACTGATAACATACGATTATCAGATCAGCCCTAACATCAGAACCACTCACATGTGTCGTGAACAACATTGACTATCTCGTTACAATGGCACCTGGAAGTGGGTGGAATATATAAGACACCAAGTGTCTTCCTGAACTTGATGTGTTGTAAGCAGAAGAAAATGGGCATAAGAATTTGAGCGACTTTGACAAGGGCCAAATTGTGATGACAGCTTCAGGGTAACTCCAAAACATCAGGTTTTGTGTGATGTTCCTGGACTGCAGTGGTCAGGACATGCGAAAAAGAAATCCAAAACTGGATCAAAAAAAAAAAAGTTCACCAAAAGTGGTGATCTGGCCAATCATGGACAGCTAAAGTTCATTGATGGACGTGGGGGTAAAGGCTGTCCCATGTGGTCTAATCCAACAGACCTAGTCCAAAATGCTGAAAAAGCTAATGCTGGTGGTGTAAGAAGACATTGTGCATCACACTTTGTTGCATATGGGGCTTTATAGCTAGAGAGCAGTCCATCGCCAAAAGCAAACGCAATGGGCACATGGACAGGATGGATCAGGGCTTTTTTGGGGTCAACACTACTACTGGAGATGACAAATTATTTTTTGATAAATCATTATCTAATTTATTATCTCATTTTAGATTTTAAAAAATCGCTTTAGTTTCACACCACATTTCTGTTCTATACTCAAAATGGATTGATCAAATCAAATTTTCTCATCACAAAAATCAAAAACTCATCACATCACCTAATTTTACGCCCACATAGACTTTATTTATTGCAAACGATCAAATCAAGTGTTTACATGGCTAATATTTAACTAGGTATACACACCCCTCTAATTCACTTTGAAAATTCATTTTGATAGGGACGGATCGAGTAGAACCTTCCCACGGAGGTGTTTACTCTGACTAGACTGTTATTCCATTATTAGTGGAATATTAGGGTCCGTCTCATCATGGTGGCTTAGTGGTTAGCACTGTCACCTTTCACCTCCGGGGTGCGGGTTCGATTCGCACCTTGGGGTCTGTGCGCATGGAGTTTGCATGTTCTCCCCATGCTTGGTGGGTTTCCTCCGGGTACTCCGGTTTCCTCCTACAGTACAAAGGAATGCAGATAAGGTTAACTGAAGTTCCAAAATGCCCATAGTGTGTAAATGCAAGTGTAAATGTAGACCAAAGGTTTTACCATGGTCATACAAATGGGAATAAATACAGTGGTCACCATTGAACTTCACGGCCCTTAGTTGGACTATAGAGATTCCTAGATGGATGGATTAGGGTCCATGTAAATGCACCTACTTGGAGGTTTTCAGAGTAACAGAGTTTACAGATCTTATAACATAACAGGAACTAACCTGTTCCACAGCTTTATATGAAAATTTGGCAACTTCTTGTTGTATAGATGAAATAAATTTCCTGCTGTTATAGGAAAATAATCACTTTTGAGATGCCAATAGTAACTCCACTTTGCCTCACGCCGCATTACATTACATAGTCATTGATTAGTTTCCTGTACAAGAGTTCCCCTAAGTGTTTTATCACTTCACTAAGGAAAAGATCAGATGACCACAGACAGAAACACAATCAGCAGAAGACAAAACCTCCAGCCAACGAGCGTAAGCCAAACAAAATAAAATGCAAGAAACCCAAAGGATGGTCCATTGCAGAATAAATCACACGATTAAATTCCACACAGATCTGGGCAAGTTAGTGAACACCTGGAGCATCTTAGAGGTCTTTGAGCCAAAAGCTAAAGAGCATACAGTGCCTTTGAGGTTTATCCTCAGGGTTTGTGAAAAATGTCCAAATTACAGCCGAGGCACATCATCACTCAGGACGGGGAATAAACCCAATATCATTTCAACAAGGAAATATACAAGCCTGTAATCCAAACTAAGACAATCATAAGGCACAAGAGAGATTTTACAGTCTACGGTCTGCTTGAAGTCAGGTGTGGTCTTACCTGTGGTGGTTGATCATGCTGGATTTCTTTTCTTTTTTTTTTTTTTAACCCTGGAGTTCCACTGTACTCGCTCTCTCTCTCACACACACACACACACACACACACACACACACATACACAAACATCCATACAAAATAAATCAGGTCTTGATTCAGCAGTGGAAAATCAATGAATAACACTCCACCCTGCGTCAGAGAGCCAGTGACGTTGAGTGTGTGTGAGTGTGTATACTGGAGAGGAAACTGGCCATGTTATATGTTTGGGCTAAACTCCCAGTTTATATTAAAGCACCATTGTATCCTTCTGTAAATTAGTCCAAGAGTATAAATGCACTTTCAGCAACCTTGTTCACTCCATTCTTAAAAAATAAATAAAAAAATCCTATCCTATTATCTATGTTCTCATTATCCCAGTCCCCTCTCTCTTCTTTTTCTTTATCTCTCTCTCTCTCTTTAATTAAAGCTGAATCAAAGGCGAGTGAATGAGTGCATACCACAACCAGCTGCAGCTGAGAAAAAGTGCTTCTCTCTTTCACACACACACACACACACACACACACGAACTCAACCTTCATTTACAGTCTGTAATTTGTATGCATTAAAAGAAAACAAAATACATTTTAAACATATTTTTTGAAGCACTCGGAATGACCCTACACTCTCACTCACACACACACGCACACACACAAACTGCAACACATTCCCAGTGCCGTACGCCAGCGTGATCGGTACTCTGCTGATAATTTAGTCATTGTGGATAAATTGCATTCTCACACATACTGGCGTTTCTTCAGTTCAGATACAGGCTGCTCAGACTAGTCGACTAATATGTTTGCCCATCTCCTCTGTGGGGAGCTGTCGGCTGGAAAAAACAGCAAAGCAGACAGTTAGGAACGACTCTGGCGTTCCAAAAAGTACAACTCTACTGTTGTACTTTTTTTTTTTTTCAATCGAACGCTATGACTTTCATATGCCACTTTATGCCTAAAGATACAATTTAAAAATGGGTTGTTTATTCAATGACCCCAGCAGCGACCTCATTTCCCCTCTCGTCTGTTCCAACCACTCAGCATTCAGCACCAGCAGTATACTAATCACCGGTCTGTCATCATCTGCACCTGTTTCTCACTGGGTCATGGCTTAGGTTAGATGTTCTTTTTAATGCTTGAATGATTCATAGGTCACTTAACAACTAAAATAAAAAAAAACATTCTTCTGAAACTGCTCAGATACAGGGACTGGACTGAGTCAAAAATTTGCCAAATACAAAAGACTTCAGGAAGCCTGGAGAACTATAGAAAGTCAGGCCCTTGGAAGAAAAAATATTTTTTAAAAAAGTGGGTGGGTGGGGGGGGGGTGTCAAGACTTATGATAAATACCATTACTTATTGTAGCACTAACACTGGTCCATGGGATCCATCTAGGAATCTCTGTAGTCCAACTAGGAACCGTTGAGGCCAATAGTGACCATTGTATTTTATTCCCATTCTTTTTGGCAACTGTGCTAGGACCTCCAGTCAACATTCACACCCTCATTCAAACGCTATATACTGTATATATAAAATTTGGGAACGCCAGTTAGCAGAAACCGGAGGAAACCCACCAAGCATGGAGAGAACATGCACATGTACCCAAAGGTGGGAATCGAACCCAGACCCTGGAGGTGCAAGACATCACTGCTAACCACTACGCCACCATGGGATCATAAAGTGAGAAAAGTGCGATAAAACGATAAAGTGAGAGCAGTCTAGATAATTCTAACTTTTTTCACTGAGAATTATCGCTGCATTTATAAAACTAATGCAAAAACTGACTTTAATACCAGCGTAATTAGACCTCAAACGAGGAACTAAAATCCATTAAAAATGTCCTGCACATTTATGGATAAACGAGCATTGGTATTAAAACCAGGCTTCCACATGACTGTAGGATTTTGTGTACCTGTGTGCTGAGTGTAGCTTAACATCTGGCTTTTAGACTCGTCACGATGTATGAAGCTCTGACTCCGTCTGCTGCTCGATCTCCTTGGCTGGATCAATGGACCTGGTAGTCTAATATATCACACACCCACACCCAGACACACACATACACACAAACCCAATCAGACGAACACAAAATCAGTTTAGCTTCAGACCTATAAAACCACACTGTGTTGTTCTAATTTTCTTCGCTAGATCATTTCTTGATGAAGCCAACCTTATGTCTTTGACATTACACCACTTTATTAATCAGAGAAAAGAACCTCAGCGGCTTTGTTATTCTAAATGCTACCTTCTGATCATATGAACATGAACAAAGCAGCTATTCAGAAGTTTCACATGCTACCAGGACATGAAGGCGTTACAGTAACACTGCATTACAGCTAGAGGGAGATAGTGCACCAAGAACAGTATAGGCATAACAGGCACGTGGAGACACACAGACACACATGCACACGCACTGATCGTGCTTACACAGAGCATTTGCAGTAGGTCATGCATTTTTTGGCACGGTAGAGTTTACTGAACACAGTCGAGCTGACCTATTGGACTTTTTTGGAACGACAGACAGCTTGCGAGATTCGATCAGAGACGAGCCTCTGGATGGATGAGAGTTAAAGATAAAAAAGAAGAAAAAAGAGAGATCAACCCAGAATGAAAAAAAAAAGGGTTTAAGGTTAAAGGAAACAGTAAAGAGAAATGAGAGCTTATGAAAAGCAATGGTGGATAAGAAATCTAATGTGTGTGCATAGTGGGTGTGTGGAGGCTTAGGAAAACCCTTCATATGGTCCAATTTAACTTTTACAGGAACCTTAATCCACAGCCAACAGACTAACAGGCAATCTATCCGATATTCATCCCGCATTTAATTACTAAATTCTTTTATTAAAAATGAAAAGCGTAAATATATTTAGATGTTATGTATAATTATATTTTCATGACTATGTATTTTAGGAGTCTTTATTAGGATGTAACTAGTCATGGGCAAGGTTCATAATTCCTTATGAGTTCCTTAATTATGAATAATAAACGGTTGTTGTTCAAGATTCAAGGTTCAAAGACGTTTATTAATCCCAAAGGGGAATTGCTTTGTCTTGGTTACAGTTGCTTACCTTTGTTTTAAAAGAGTAATACATTAGGCAAGGGGGAGGGGGGAAATACATAAAACAGTAAATACCGTATTGCATAAAGATTCACATACCTGTATACTGCACAAGAAAAGGTATTATACAAATAATACGGTTATCAGAAGAGTGTTAAGGCCCAATAGCATTGTTAAATGACTGTGGGAACAAGTATACTATTAATGTAATATTGTATCATTACGGACAGTTAATACTCACATAGTGTAAATGTTACAGAGAAGAGTTGTATATTTTTATTGGTAGAAAAGATCTCTTGTGGCGCTCTGTAGAACACTGTAATAATCAGCCTCTGGCTGAATTTGCTCCTTTTTCAGAGAGCACACTGTGAGAAGGACTGTTCAAGAGTCATTGTATTTTGGACAGAATTCGCCTCTTTGTTATTCTTCTTATTCTTATTATTATTATTTAATTTATTTATTAATTTATTGATAATTTTTATTTTGGTTATTGTTCGCTTGTTTTTTTCCCCTCGACTCAACTATTTAAACCGGGACAAAAAAAATAATAAATTCAAAGAGTTGCTTCAATGTACTGTAAGAGTTGGGGTCAGGTGGTTATACATGAGGTAGTATGTTTTTAAGGGGACAGTACATGAACACTCAGTGGGAAAATATGAATAATAATAATATATAATATAATATAATATAATATAATATAATATAATATAATAAAAAATATTATAATATTAAAAAATAATAAAATAATAATAATAATAATAATTATTATTATTATTATAATAATAATTGGCATAGGCAAGATTACATCGGTAAAAAGTGTTTGGAGTGTTGGTTTTGTCAATGAATTGCGCAGGTCTAACAGGTGCAACTAGTGCTGTTGCTGAGAACTTTTGCACAAATATTCAATTGTCACTTCAAATATATGTATTTGAATAAAAAATATTTATGTATTAATACAGGTTTTAAAAGTCAGCTAAAGTTTGTTTTAAATCATTTTTGTATTATTATTTTTTTTATTTAATTTTCATTTTTAAAGTTTTTAAAAAATACATCCAACGTCAGTTAATTTGACCAACGAAGTGCAAAACTGAACTCTTTGTTCAGGGGTTGTGAGCAACATGCTAGCCCGCTAACTCGGATGACTGATGTGCATTTTTATTCATAAACAGCAAACTGTACAGTAGAGTCAGTGGTTTAGATTTAACCAATTAAATTCTCTGTATGTTGCATAATTTAAAGCTAATACTTGTACATACACTCACTCACCCACCTATACGCTTTACCCTGTATACAGGGTACTATTCTACTGCAGGGCACACACACGCTCATTTACACATTATAGGCAATTTGCAAACATTTGGATTTTGAGAACGTGCAAACTTCACACAAAAACACACACACACACACACACACACACACACACACCCGAGGCGGGAATGGAACCCGAACCCTGGAGGTGCAAGGCAACAGTGCCAACCACTACGCCACAGTGCTGCCTGTTAAAACACTGTAAATCATTTAAAGGTAAAAAAAAAAAAAATACTTTGCTTATTTATGAATCATTCCATAAATGTGAAATAAACTTGGAAATTCAGAAATAATAATATACTCGTGCTTGTATTTTTGGGGGGCTTTGTGTTCTGCTCCTGTTGTCTAACTGTGTTCACCTGTTCTGTGTTAGTTCTCGGTTTAGGTCTTACGCGTGCCACTGTTTTGCAGCAGAGTCTTACTATTCATTACATCTGAAAGATATTTCCTGATTTCGAGTGCTGCCCGAGTCCCTAGCATTTTAATTATCTTGGCTTGACAGAGCCAATATACTGTTTTCCTTAAATCTTCTTTTTCTTCTGTAATTATCACTTTAACACTTTAATCTTCTGAGGTTTTAACCTTTGAACATTTTAAATATTATGTTTAGGATGTTAACATTTAACAATTATACCCTTTTTTGGGAGGTTTTTTAACACTTGTAGCATGTGTCACACACTCTGTCAAGCCAACATCAAAGGTACTCCATGTGCTTTAAACCTCTATCATTGTTTAACTTGGAATTGCCTACCTGTGTTTGGACCTTCACTATGGAATCTGTTGTTTCAAGACTCTTTGTGCCCAAAGCGAAAATTTTAAAGCTCCCTCCAGATCATCCATTATACAGTGGTGTGAAAAACTATTTGCCCCCTTCCTGATTTCTTATTCTTTTACATGTTTGTCACACAAAATGTTTCTGATCATCAAACACATTTAACTATTAGTCAAAGATAACACAAGTAAA
>JAQQZS010000002.1:26940132-26950896 GCA_030068045.1 Platyallabes tihoni
ATATCGTTATCGCATTATTCAACAACAATATCGCATATCGCATATTTTCCTAATATCGTGCAGCCCTAATATATATATATATATATATATATATTTTTTTTTTTTTTTTAAAAACTATACACTATACATGTGGTATACAATGTGTAAAGTCTGTGTGCGTATTTGTAATTTAGGGAAAAAATATCGTATATTTTTTTTTCCCATCTAGAAGGTTAAATAGTGTGGGTGTGTGTGAGACATTTTTAATAAAAGCCATACAGTAACCCTCCTCTAAAGGTGAACAAACCCCTGACACGCGAAATCGCTCGAGGATTGCTCCTCTCTTCCGTAATTGGCACTCGCGCTCCCGGATCCGAACACGATTCCCATAATGTAATTCACGGGAAAAAGAAAATGTGCGGCTCCTTGAGTCCCCAAGTTCCTCCAGTGCTTGCTCAGCATAATTTATTAAATACAGGCCTCAGTCAGGTCATGTGGTCTTCAGGAGACTGCCCTCTACACACCACCCACACGGTCTGTTAGAGACCCGCCGAGATCCGATGCCCTCAGGTCACGGCATTCCACGTGCGCTTAAACGTAGAACTCAACAGCCCGATCGCTTCGGTATCACAGGCCGAGCCGATACACATCCCGCTGCAGCGGATTACGTGCGTCTGCTTTATGGAAGGGAACCATTTACATCCAATCGCGTCTCGAGGTTGCTTTCAGGACTTTTTAAATGCGTCCGTTAACATTAATCGGTGTTGATGATGAATCCACATCAATAATTCATGTAACGTAGGGATGCACAGCGATGGCGTTAATGATCGTTCTGATTCATGTATTGAATTTATGATTACAAAATTAAAACGGCTACGGCCTCCCAAACAAACAGGATGCATAATAATAGCATTGATTGCAGATTGGGCTTCTTTTTAAAATGCTAATTATAAGCGAAAATAATCTGGAAGATTATATAAATAATAAAAATGTTGCAGCAATACCCGAGTCAGACTGTTAAACAGCTCAATGGGGTCATGTATTGTGCGTGTCTGATCTCGTTGTTTGATCTCATAAATATTTTATGAAAATGAGCTTAAAACTTTTAGATATTATCGGTAATGATAAATGATGAGAACAGACGTATAACTACTGTAAGTTGGCATGTCGAGGCGTCTTAAGACGGCTCAGTAATTAGAAAACTGAAACGTTTGCTATTTTACAGAAATTCCTCATGAGCTCAGACGGTTCCCAGTGGCTCAGCCTGGCTCAGGGACCTTCTTTGAAACGAAGCCGCATCAGGAGTGACTGTATTCTGATGAGCTTTAAATCATTGTCAGTCGTTTCAATCTAATTTTGCGACATTTGTTTTTTCGCTTTGATTCAGTAGCGACGAATATAGAATGTTCAATGGTCTGGTTCGTCTCAAGCTGCTATATATTTCTTACAGGGGTTAAAGTGTTAAAAATACAACAAAGACAACAAAAGTGTCTTTAAACATTAAAGTGTCTTTAAGCATTAAAATGCTGTCTAACTTGTGTTTTGTTTAAATGTACAAAGCGTATTTTTTTAATCTTCTGCTCCACACTCCATTCCAGCAGGTGGCAGTAGTGCACCAACTGCACATAAACTCAGAAAGAAGAAGTAGAAATAATTCCGCAAAAATGCGAGTATTGGAAGATGTAACATGGAAGTTTGTGTTTCTGTGCAAACAGAAAAAGTGAATCGATTGTATTGAATCAACCAGTTAAATTGCATAATCGATTAAATCACATTTAATCGCAATTTCAAGGAATCGAGGACTCGCAGCCATGCTATTACATGTTTATGTAATCAACCACTGGGGACATAAAGTTGTTGTCGTCATCATCAAGTTTTTTGTCTCTTGAAAACAGCACGCTTCTACAGATGTGTTGAAGGTGTGTACAGTTTTGGTAATACATGCTTTAAGGCTAGTCCGTAAGGCAACCCGCGCACTGCAGGCCCTGCTCATTCCTGACTCGTCTTTCTATTTCTATTTATCTTCATCCGTCACTCAGCATTACTACCCAGCACGGGACCCTGACCTTTCCCCCCTCACCTCCCCAACCTCATCCAAACAGCCTGTCGGCGTCGTCTGGCCTCGATCAGCCCCGGGTCTGGACTGGGTTAGCCGTGTTAGGGCGGCCTGTCGGTGGCGCCGTTCCCCAGGGCAAATAAAAACTCGCATTAACAAGCTCCAGCTCAGCAGCGCTGACAGCGTGATCAATCGGCGGACTGTGACCTCTGCTCCGTGGTCGCTGCTCGGGAGATAACCTCTGACAGACAGACAGACAGTGGCAGTGGCCTTGATATCTGATAGCGCAAACACGTTATATATAATATAAAACGTTATCTGCTCGGGTTTCAGCTTTGTCCTGGTGTAAAAAAAGACTGATGCACTTGGATGTGATATTTATAATCTGTTTTCGTTTGCTTGTTTTCCCAGGACGCCCTGGTTTAATGGATGGGGTTTTAACTTGCCTCGTGGTCAGTCTCTGCTGGACAAGTGGAACCAGATCCCCGAGGACATCGACATCCTCATGACTCACGGGCCTCCTCTGGGTACTGCGTTTTTCTTGTTTGTGTCTGTCTGTGTGTCTGTCTGCTTTTTTTTTCTTTGATAAAGTTAGGTAAGGTAGATATTTGTCAGATTGTCACTCAGACTAAATTATATGTTTGTTTATACCGTTACATTCATCTTGATCCGTGCAGACACTCTGTGTATAAACACTAAATGATTTGAGTTCTGTGTTTCTGATTACTGTGGAGTTAAACATCAGGGTTAATGTGGTGCGTCTAGGATCGTGGTAAGAGGTAAGGTCATCGGGTCATGGTGCTGGTTATTATCACATAAGCGCCAGTAGTGTGTGTGTGTATTTAGCCCTCTGGGAGAACTGAATGGCCCTGTAATGAAAAGTATACATGATTATTCTGATGATTCTGACATTTGGGTAGTTCTTATAAAAAAGAAAGTTTTTTTTTTTTTTTTTTTTTAACATAAGGTAAGCTGGAAGAGACAGGACGTACCAACCATATCTTACTGCTATAAAGTATTTATACTCAATTGACATTCATTTCGATTTGAAACCATTTCCAAAAAAAATATACATTATACACTAACTTGTAGAGATGGAGGGAAAAAATTATTTACTGTAGTTTTGAATCGCGATTCTTTTGTGTAGCGATTACTGACTCCAAAATCGATTTTTTTTAAACCCTATTACGTTGATGAACCGCTCGATCAGCCAGTGACCAAAATTGGCTTGTTTTCAGTTTGATTCATCGCAACCGGTGACTGATTGGCCGATCATCCTCAGTCATAAACGATTCTGTACCGAGCACAGAGTGACGCAACAGAAACACATTTTTACGGCGTTACGTTATCAAAAGTCTTGCGTCTTAAAAGTCTCCGATGTGTTTTTTTTCTCCAAACTCTATAATCTAATTAGTCTCAAAACCCACTCATTATACACGCTTACTCCAGTCTCAAAACACTGCGGGGGCTAATTAGTTCGCGTGCGTTAGATGCCCGTGTGAGCACCCACATGCTCGCACCCGCTCAACCCGTGCGCTCACTGTTGAGTTTCGAGACGTTGGAAGTTCTTGAGGAGGTAAAACATCAGTTTCTTTATAACTCTACAACTAAACTATTTACACACTATCATCCCGTGTGATGGAAGTGAATTATTCGCTACTTCTGTTTACAAATGATAATTATGGTGGACGACAGAGATACTGTACTGTACATGCTGCTCAGTTAATTGTTAAACTCTTGTAAATTAAGTTAGTTTGTATTGTTTAACTGCTGCCTAATGTTATATGGAAGAGGCTACATTTAATTACTCATTAAACCTTTTTAACGGTTTAAAAATTGTATTAAAATTGGGTGGAAATGTAATATCGAATCGAGATATTTATAAAATACTTTTAATCAATATTTTTAGTACTTTTACAATTTTAATCGAATCGGCATCCAGCAATCATGATGGGGAACTTCGCACATTTTTCTTAACCCATAGTCGAACACATTAACCATCAATAATGGAGTAATTCTCTATACTTAATGATGCACATTGAACCCACGGTTTAAGTTTGATTTAAGCGCCATCAGGTGTACGCCAGCTTTCTCACTCACACCGATTTATCTGTGGCTAAAATATCAGCACTGACCTCCACGTAATAAAGTTCTCTTTCTTTATTATTTAAAACAAGTCAAATCTTATTTCATTGCCCGCAGAGCATCGATCCACTCAGCCGCTCTCACGCACACATCAGGTGTACGCCGGTTCGCGCGACTCAGCGCTTGGTTTACTGAAACGGGTTTTACAACAAGAGCAATCAGTTTCAAACTACACGGCATTGCAATGTTTATTAGATACTTCAAGTGGTTTTTAATAATTCAGAACCTGTAAGAAATATAGCAGTGTATGTGTGTATGTGTGTATGTGTGTGTGTGCCCTGCGATGGATTGGCACCCTGTCCAGGGTGTACCCTGCCTCGTGCCCTAAGCCTCCTGGGATAGGCTCCAGGTCCCCCGCGACCCTGAATACAGGATAAAGCGGTATAGAAGATGAATGAATGATGAATAAGAAATATAGCTGCTTGAAATAAATCAGACAGTAAATGTAGTGCTGTGGGATCGATTCGACAGTCAGCTGATGGTTCTCCTACCGCTGGTGTTTTCAGGGTTCAGAGACTGGGTGCCTAAGGAGCTCCAGAGAGTGGGCTGCGTGGAGTTACTCAACACGGTACAGAGACGGGTCCGGCCCAAACTCCACGTCTACGGTGGGATCCATGAAGGTGAGACCCCAAATCCATGTTTAACACTAATACTCCCCAACATACGAACATTCGAGTTACGAACTTCCAAAGATACGAACAATCGCGAGGTGAAAAGATGGCAGACATCACTCGTTCTTTTAACATATATATATATATATATATATATATATATATGAGAGATCGAATATGTATGTTCGATGTTTGTATGTATATAATATTAACATATTTGTACTCTTCTGGTGTTTTGTCTCTCCTTACACAGGTTATGGGTTAATGACAGACGGATATACCACGTTCATCAACTCGTCTACGTGTACAGTCAGTTTCCAGCCGACCAATCCACCCATCGTATTCGACCTTCCCAATCCAGGAAGCTCGTGAAATTTCCACCTTAAATCCCCCACCCTTTTTTTTCTACTCTCCAACCCTTCTTATCTTTAAAGTAATGGTCATTTTGTACTGCTTGTATTTAAAAAAAAAAAAAAAAAGAAAATGAATGCATGGATATGTAATATTTTTTAAAAAATAAGATCATACCATTTAAATAATGATTTGCTGGGGAAAAAAGAAGACGACGACGAAGAAAAACGGTGAATTAATTATATTTATGCTTCGTTTGTACTGGTTGCCTTGTTCAGTTTGTTTTAGTCTGCATCTAAAGTGCATTATGAGGTATCAAAAGAAGCTCAGCAATACCTTTTTCACAGCAGGAGTGTAATTAAAGAACAACAAGGCAGACGAGACATCGGGTTGAGGATTATTTTGACTCCGATTTTTTTTATTTTTAAATTTTATTTTTTTGAGTCTCGTCCTCGCCAGGATGCTTTGTGGTTATATTTATTGGTGCATTCGTAATCGTTCACTCTATTCTCCGATCCAAGACGTTATATTCAGGAAAAGAATGGCTGAGGTTTCATGAGGTACTTGCTGAAAATCGCTTGGATTTGGGTTATAAATTTCTTTAAATTCCTGCCGTGTTTCATTTCCAAGAAACCTGGCTAAGGAGGCGGCATTTTTTTAGTTACCTAAAGTCTAATAAGGTTCACACAACCGTTACCCTGACAGACGCTATTATCGACATCTAGCAAACCATCACAAAAGTTTCAACAATAACTGTGATTATAAATAATAATAATAATAATAATATTGCCACTCATTCAGGATTGTGCCGTTTGAAATTTGAAAGCGCTTTTTGTATTTTATATCTAAGTTCCTCACTTGTGATTTCTTTAAGCTGAGATTTTACCTTCAGTGAGTTCGTTCTAGAAGATCGTTTTTTTTTTTTTATTAAGCCAAACTTAAATGATGCTTCAATGAGGAGCCGGATTAAAAAAAAAAAAAAAAAGCAACAAAAACAATCTTTTATCTGCTTTGAGCCCATGCTTATTATTACTATGGTTATGGTTTACTTTTCATTCCCACCTGGTGGATCGTGTTGTGTTTGTTGTATGTCGCGCAGACAGGACAAAAAAAAAAATCTATATATATTGCCATGATGTCATTGGTGCCATTTGTAAATGCCTTGTTTCTATGTTGATGAGACTTTTTCTTAATTCATCGTGTCATTTTAGCTGACTTTATATGCAAATAAAAACGGCAAGATTTTTATCCCATGATTGTCAGTTTTCATTGTCGACAGATCACAAGGACATTTAGCTTTCAGGATTTTGCACAAGAATGCAAAGCATGATAAGGTTACCAAAATATCAGTTCAAGTTTTGCATCAGGCAAATCATTCCATTCGCATACATGAGTTAATTTTGTCGCTATTCGCCGTCTTGTGTCGTCATCGTCACTTTTCTTTAATCTGCATCCCCTCCTCAATCTTTAATTATAAAGCATAGATGTGCACAAACTATTTAATTTTATAATCAGTTTTTTAAATAACTAATACCATCCAATAAACTAACAGTTTAGAATTTAGTAATGTGGCTACACGGTAATACCAAATACCACCACAAGGTGGCCCATCATTTTTGTTGAAGTAGACTACAGCTGAATGTGTGTATGGAAGTTTTGCTACGATGCAACTCTGATTACCCACCTCGCCAAACTTCTCAGTACCGAGCAGTGCACAGTCGGTTAGTTCATCTATAACTAATGATTGTAGTATCGTGTAGTCAGGATAAAGCTACAGGGTGGAGTTCCCCATCCAGACATGTTTTTTGGCTGTCTAGACTAACTTGCTATCTTAGAACCAATGCTAACCACATGCTTCATATCACCGCAGTAAAGTTTGATCGAACTTGAGCAGAAGGTACCGAACAGACTGAAGGCTAAATCCTACTTCTCCACAGAAGAGTTTGTGGGTTAATGCAGAAAATAGTTTAATGAAGAGATCAACCTTTCAAAATAAGAACTAAACGAGAAAAAAAAAATCATAATTTCAAAGTTTTATTAATTATAAAAAAAAATAAACAAGCCACTCAGTGTGTATTTGACCTTTAGTTATTTTAATTTTTTTAACTTTTGGAATAATTGAAAAGGTGGGAAAAAATCTCAAATTTGTCATTCATTTTCAATACTAAAGATTTTTTAGTATTCTTTAAGGAGGATTAATAAAATAGAAGGAAAGCTATCAGACCCGGGAGCCGTGAGTATATTAGTAAGGAGACAAACACACCTGCTAGCTATGGAATAGCTATAACAGTACACATACTAGTAATTTAACGGATTCCACATATCGTCGTTATTCTTTACACTTCAGTTTTCCATAAGTTTACGCATTCTGTAAACTTCAGTATTCCGCACACTTCAATGTTTCCTGAATTTCAGTGTTCCATAAACATGAGTATTTCTTAAACGTTCCTATTCTGCACACTTCAGTTGTCCATACACTCAGGTATTCCACAAACATCACTACTCTGTACACTTCAGTATTCTGTACATTTATGGATTCCATAAACAATCGATATTCCCTACATTTTACTAACTGTTAAACAAGTCACCCTGGCGGATTTGTCTTTTAATTCTAAGCTACATTAAACTTAAGTTTTGGAATAATTCAAGGGGAAAAAGAAAAATTTAATTTCCTTTACGCCCACATTATTTGGCACCGACATCCATCGTTTCCCATTCTTTTTAAATCCTAAAGATTTTTCTTCAAGTAGATGGAGACATTTATGTGTGGTTTTTGTCACGGTGCCAGCATTTAGCATCACCTCAGATTGATCAAGTCCATTAATTACCCATCAGTGGCTGGATTTAATCTGCCCACTCGACACGAGCGACCGTGACCTCTCGCGTTCTCCTGACAGCTGCTATTGATTGTGGGGAAATTTGTCAGCTCAAGGAGCGAGACGTCGGGGGTCGTGACCCTGGGTGTCCATGGCGACGGATGGAGACTTGCTTGATCACTTAGCTGCAGTGATTCATTGCTCGGCCTTGTGGATCTGCACGCAAACAAAAGCCTGTTTCTTCAATTCTTTTTAATGTAGTACAATATATATATATATATATATATATATATATAGTACTACATGAAAAAGAATTCAAGTATTCACAATGCTTCGCTTTTTCCACATTTTGCACATTTTATAGCCTTATTTCAAAATGGATTAAATTCATTATTTTTCTCAAAATTCTACAAATAATACCTCATAATGATAACGTGAAAGAGGTTTGTTTGAAATCTTTGCAGATTTATTAAAAATAAAAAACAAAGAATCACATGCCTTTGCCGTGACACTCAAAATTGAGCTCAGGTACCATCCTCTTTTCACTGATCATCCTTGAGATGTTTCTAAAACTAGATTGGAGTCCACTTGTGGTAAATTCAGTTGATTGGACATGATCTAGCAAAACACACGCCTGTCTATATAAGGTCCCACAGTCAGATCCCAAGTCAGATCCCAAACCAAACCATGAAGTCCAAGGCATTGTCTGTAGACCTCACAGACAGGATTGTATTGAGGGACTGTTCTGGGAAAGGGTACAGAAAATATTC
The DNA here is from genome assembly GCA_030068045.1 of Platyallabes tihoni. Classification (NCBI taxonomy): domain Eukaryota; kingdom Metazoa; phylum Chordata; class Actinopteri; order Siluriformes; family Clariidae; genus Platyallabes; species Platyallabes tihoni. The sequence goes on from JAQQZS010000002.1 coordinate 26,948,861, forward strand.
TGCAGCATTGAAGATCCAGATGAGCACAGCGGCCTCCGTCATCCATAAATGGAAGAATTTTGGAACGACCAGGACTCTTCCTAGAGCAGGCCACCCGGCCAAACTGAGCAATCTGGGGAGAAGGGTCTTAGTCAGGGAGGTGACCAAGAACCCAATGGTCAGTCTGAAAGAGCCCCAGTGTTTCTCTGTGGAGAGAGAAGAACCTTCCAGAAGAACAACCATCTCTGTAGATCAGGCCTGCATGGTAGAGTGGCCAGACAGAAGAAACATCTCAGTAAAAGCCACATGACAGGCGCCTGGAGTTTGCCAAAAGGCACCTAAAGGACTCTCAGACCATGAGAATCTTGCTGGAGCACCTTTGGCACTAATTGCAAAAAGACTCAAGTCTTTTTGGGTATGATGCTACAAGATGGTTTTCCCTCTGGAAGGTTCTCCTCTGTCCACAAACAAAGAGCTCCTTCAGACTGACCATCGGGTTCTTGGTCACAGTGTCAGCGGACAATTTGTCCTCTTTTGAGCTTTGATATGTCACCCATAATGTTGTGTGCACTGAAATATTTTAAGCAAAATTGTGCTATTACTCTGTTAATTAAACCTTCGCACTCTGCTCTTACTGGTGGAATGTGCAATCAATGAAGATTGGCCACCAGGCTGGTCAAATTTAGCCATGAAACCACCAACACTAAATTGGCCAGTGTTTCAGTTTCATTGTCTAACCCATGTATATATATACATTGAAGATCCATATATATATAAAAAACAATCCACTGTATTTAAAAGCATGTACAGCGTATGATTGATATTTCACAAGGTTCAGGATGATAAGAGGATGTTCTAACTGAATGAATAAGATGTGCGACAAATATCTCAGACTAATATCTCAGACTAATATCTCAGACTAATATCTCAGACTAAACACACGGCTCGTATCACCTGGATTTCATTTACGAAGTAAGACTTTCCACATTGCTCCTCCAGACGCTCTTGAACATCGGTGCATGACCAGCATGCTATCTCTGATTTATGTCGATCTAGATGTGCAACACTGCTGCCTTTTAGGGTAATTGATGACCCATGTGCCTTTGCTGTTACATACTGTACATTACTTTGTCTTTTTTCATTTGTGAGCTTGTAACTACAGTTTGAAAAGAACTAGCATTTGCTATAGCCCATGTGTTTTCTATTTTCGCTGTGTTATGTGTTAATATCGTACAACACAGAAACGCTCCACTTTCTGACTGATTGATACGGAACGGATACTTGAACTCCTCCAGACAAGTAACCTGAATGCTTTTTACTGTATGGCCTCGGTTTTGGATGAAGCTGAAACTTCTCTTTGTAACGTTCTCTTCCGCCTGTCTCATTCTAACTTTTATTCTAAGGGCAATGGACGCAGTATAGGTCTCTTAAGTGCTACAGATGCTACTGTAAATTCACATTTTTCCAAACAAAATAACCCAATAATTCTGGATTGTTTATTAACAGAAGCTCTACTGTATGTATGATTAATAAGATAGTAGGAAAACTATCAGACCAGAAGCCATGAGTATATTAGTAAGGACAAATACACACCTTCAAGCTGTGGAATAACTATGAAAGTACATGTAAAAGTGCTTTATTATTATTAATATCACAGGCTTCATGTCTGTATGTCTGTAAACTTTAGTCTGTATTCCGCACACTTCAAAATTTCCTAAATTTCAGTATTCCATAAATGTAAGTATTTCCTAAACATTTGTATAATGTAAACTTCAGTTATCCATACCCTCAGGTACACTTCAGTATTCTGTACATTTATGGATTCCATGAACTGCTGTATTCCCTTATTTTTAGTAATCCATAAACATCAGTATTCCACAATACTTCAGTATGCTTTACCCTTCAGTTTTCCATAGACTTTTCAATACACCTTAGTATTCCTTAAACATCAGTATTGCACCAGTTCAGTATTCCCTAAACATCAGGGCCCGTATTCACAAAGCTTCTTAAGCCTAAAAGTTGCTCCTATTGACAAAATTCTAAGAAAATTCTTAGAA
>JAQQZS010000002.1:27002123-27012803 GCA_030068045.1 Platyallabes tihoni
TTTACAGCAGTGATTCCGTTAGTGTGTCACTCAATCGAGTGTCATTAGAGAGATTTCTTGTTTATTTTTCCGATAAAGATAGAGTTTCCGTTGTGTGTGCGCGTGTGTGTGAAAAGAGTGGAGGAAGGGTAACTGTGTAAGACGAGAAGGGGGAGAGGGGAGGGGCTCCTTACTTTAGCTTTACGCACACACACACATACATACACAGCACCTGTGCGCACAAACAGAAACACTTATCTGTCAGGATTTATTTTTACTTTTTTTTTTAAGGTAAAGTGCAGGTTAATAAATTATATATTTTTTTAATATTTTGTATTAATCATTTTTATGTATTTACTTTTTGGGCTGTGGAACGAATAATTTGAATTTCCATTATTTCTTAAGAGAGTTTTGAAATACGAGCCAGCTTCTGGAACGAATTATGCTCAAAACCCAAGGTTCCACTGTACTGTATATTCATGCGGTAAACAATTTTCTTTTTAATGTTATTCTTAATTATACCGTCTGTCGCTAAATGTTGGTCGCCAGCTCAGCCAGTCACGGGTAGTTAGTCCCGCCAGTCATGGAAGGATATGTTTTGGCAGAGCAAAATAATTGTTTAAATAAACAAACAAATCATAATCAGTTGATAACAAAGGCTGTTTATGAAAGTGTTATATAAACTTGAGCTGTGCCCTCGTGCCTATGACTGCCTAAGAGCCATGCTCATAGTCAGGACAACAGCACTCCTTCTTATGTGACATAACTTTATTAAAAATATTTATATTTATATTATTAAATATATAAATAGCATGGAAAAATAACTCCAACTTCTGCCTTTCAGGTTACGATCGTCCCCTTTTCAACCCTCAGCCTTTATTTTATCCTCACAACTGTCAATGCAATTGAAATTTTCCGGTCTTTTCTGTGGCTCACTACCTGAAAATGACTTGTGCCTGGGAATGTGCTTTGAAAGAGTGATCAATATTTACACATGTGTAGAAAGAAAATCAGTTGAACACCTCACGAAATTTTTTTTGCCTGGTATGGGCTTTAGAAACATTTACACACTACACAAAAGGACTGTAAGCGTAAAGGCTTTGGGTTTACAATCAAAACAGTCGTAGTTTATGGTCTACAAAAATGCCACAGAAGCTGAGATACTGCTGGTGTAAAGAAACCAGAGTAGGAGCATTCAGAAAACCCCCTGCATCCACACTGCTTTAAGTGGAGCTCACATGAAGAGTTATTTCTACTTGATACACTGATACAACATGTGCCATGTGTGTGTGTGTGTGTGTGTGTGTGAAAGAAAAAGAGAAAATGTGAGAGAGAAAAAGTGGGAGAGGTGCATTCTGTCTGTCGCACCTATTACCCTCGAAAGCTCATTAGGAGCAACATATCAGAGGTGTGTATGAAGGGGTGTGGAATGTGTGTGGAGGGGTCTGGAAGGTGTATGTGTATGTGTGTATGTGTGTGTGTGTGTGTAAATGGAGGTGGAAAGAGTGTGTGAGGGCTGAAGATATTGACTGTCACTTGTCACAGGATAATCAGAACCTGATGGTCGGGTTAAAACAAGAACAAGATCAACTCCGGGTTTATCTTCATGTCAGAGTCTCATCCTCTTCTTCTGTGGTTTATATCAGATTTATTATTCTAAAAATAAAACTAGTGGTTTCATTACATGATAACGATATTAATTCTGTTGGGAAATCTTCCACACAGATGCTAGCTGAATACATGCTAAGATTTTCTTTAGCATTCTGAATTTTAAGAATATTTGTGTTAGCATTGCTAGCATTTGACTTTGTTGTGTTTGTGAATATGCTGCTTGATTTGGGTTTATCAGTAGTATTTATGAGTAGTTTGTAGTGTTTTTAAATCTGTGACTAGCATTTGGATTCATCATTCATATTGTGTGAATTTCTTAGTATTTGACTTAGTATTTTTTATGTTAGCAGCAAATGTGTGCTAGTCTACTTGATTATGTTACATGCAGTACTAGAACTTTCTTAGGCATTCTGTTCTTTAAGCTGTAGCATTTGCGTTAGCATTGTGACTTTGTTGTGTTTGTCAGTATGTTGCTAGATTTGGGTTTATCAGTAATATTTTGACTTTATTTACCACTTCTTGAGTTGTTAATGTTTGTGAACCTGTTGCTAGATATAGATTTGTAGTGTTTGTGTATATGTTGTTAGATTTGGGATAATTAGTGTTTGTGAATTTCTTTTTTTTTTAGTATTTAGATTAGTTTGTAGTGTTTTTGAATATGTCACTAGAATTTGTATTCATCCATATTGTGTGAATTTGTGAGAGTGATGTTTAAATTAGAAATTTAGCTTTTAAGGTTTAATTTAAAGCTAGATTTCTGGAAACTCTTGGCATTGTTGGTATTATTTGGTGTTTTACTTGGTAATGTAATAATAATTGTGATTAGCTGCTAATGTTAGCTAAGATATTTATTATTATTATTATTACAGACAATATGAATTATGAAAACTTTTATTGATGATATACAGTATGACAGCTTTTTTAAATGCCTAACTTTTTTTTCGAATCTCCTTGAATCCCTTTTTTCACCTTCGTATCATCGTATCACTATACTGTATATATTATCACTATATATACATTTTTACCTCTTTTCCTCCCTCCTCAGCTGAATCAATTTACTGGGAGTGAAGGCGATGAGTACGGTATCATGAAAAGACGAAGACAAACTCGGGTCAATAACTCATTAAGAGACCCGTTGTTTTCGGAGAGGAGCTGCTAAAAGAAAAGGCTATGATGGTAGAGAAAGCTGAATATCAGAGATTCCTTCATTAAACCCTGAAGCTTATCCGCTGTACATCGCAAGCAGAAACAAACCATCAATCTGACCCCTTGCAACTTCTTATGTCAGTTTGTACTCGCACAATTGTAAATTTTCCACAATGTCCTGAAAAGAAAAAAAAAAAAGAAATCTTAGTTAAACATTTCCAATTTTCTCCACTTATAACAATGCTAACAAAACGACACCATGGTTTTGAACCTCGGCATGAACAGAGACTTCACCTTTTTATCACCGCTGTCATATCCGAGGCATCAAGATTGACATGTTATGCATCAGTGACCAGCTGCTTGTTGCTTGCTCCATCTTTTCTGTCTTTTTCCCCTGTCTTTTCTCTCACACAGAGAAGAAGTTTGTGACCTGTTAAACTGACGGTGTGACTTCACAGTGTGTATAAAATGCTCTGAGAAATAAGAGAGAGATACAGAAGTGAAGTAGAGTGGCATGCGGCGAAGTGGCAGATATTGTAAATGAAGAGTACTTAACTCAAATGGAAGACTCTATGAGCAGTGATAACTTAGTGGTTAGGGCTACTGGAAGAGAACCATAACCATTTTAACCGTTCTGATGGGTTTCTAGTGTGTGTTCTAGAATTCTTTTGTTCATTTTCATCTTTGCTTTCGCTGGTGCTCAAACAAGCCAGTTAGATTTTTCCCCTATTGTGACCTCATATAAAACATTCCCCTCCCATTGATTTTTGCTCAGCACTGCACTTTTCTGTTAGGGCATGGCTTCAACACAACTTTCAGGAGTGCTTTTACTTGTAAGAGGAGATCTGAGCTGAGTAAAAGGAACTAATTAGCAATGGTGTTGTCACTTCGGAGGCCTAAAACGGCATGAAGAGTGAAGTGAAGGACAGGGAGATGGTTTAGCAGCTTAGCGGTGGCCTGGTTGACCTGCGCTGTGAGAAAAGGGCCAGACAGCTGTGATTGCAGTAGAGATTTCACACAGTGTAATTATCACACTGACACCATGGACTGAAAGGTGGTGCTGGAAGAGTGAGTGTCTGTGTGCGTGTGTGTCAGTGTATATGTGTGTACTGTATGTTGTTTAGACGTGCATCTTTGTAGGTGTTCTGGTCTGCTAAAACTCTGAGTGCATGTGTATTCTGTATGAATGTATGTATGCATGTATGTATGTGTGTGGTTAAAAGTGTGCATGAATCATGTAGTGTGTGTGTGTGGTGACATGGAAGAGGGGGAGAATAAGAGGGCTCTACAGGTTATTAGCCCTAAACACTGAGGGAGATGAACCGGTGGAGTCTGCACGTAATTTGAAGGCCCATCAAGCCTCATCAGGAACAGCAGGGAGGAGAGTGTCTGACTTCATCAGCTCATTCTCCCGACTTGGGCGGAAAATTACAGTAATTAAAAAGCCAGATAAGTACCGTGTCTCGCTCTCTAGGCTGGGTCTATGTGTGTGTGTGTGTGTGTGTGTAGTGGGGAGATTCTCTCTCCGTCCCCTCATCCCACCGTCGCCTTCGGAGGGTCTGGCCTCTCTTTCGTGACCCCCTGGCTCCTTTGTGTGCACTCAGCGCCGGGGTAATTACCGCCTCGCTGCCTCGATGGTGTATTGATCAGATGAGAAAGGTGGCAAGGCGAAATGAGACTGAGCCGGGGCCAAATCGAAAGGTAATTCAACAGCTCGGCCCCCTCGGCTCTGGCGTACCCTTTCATTAGGAGACAGCTGTGATATTGCCCGATCGATAGCCAACGCCGGATTGATCGAGGAGGCTGTCCACGAAGCTTTCTTCACCAAGCTCGATCGGTGAACGCTGAGTACCGAACACTGAACTGCGGCCTCTTGATCCTAATCCTCTCCAACGCTGCCATTCATGGAGGACAGGGGAGAAAAATAGCAGGAGCACCAACCCCACTCAGGTCGCGGTCACACCGTGGCGTCGTTGTCTCAATGATATTTCGGATAAATAGCTGGTGGAATGTCTCTAATCATGTCTCTGCTGAGAGCTGGCTGAATGAGAGCTGTCAAATTTGGTAAACAAATAAGAGCAAAATACCAATGATGTCTCCGCCCAACCCGAGGCAAACGGATCAATGCCAGTGTGAAACAGCGAGTCCTTCTGAAAAAAGGAAAAGAAACATAAGCTACACTAAGGCGAGGAGAAAAGATTGGTCTAAGCAACTCTGTCAAAACAGTGGAAAGGTTTACAGAAAGGAGGGAATATTAATTATGCTCTTTCAAACAGAGTCCACTCCTTGGTAATTAGGATCACTGTCACAGCGTTTCATCAGCTGCGTGGAGCCTAAATTACAAGTCCAACGTCTACGCACCACACACACACACTCACTCTGTATACACACTTAAAATGTTTTAATGCTTTTCAAACACAATAAAAGAGAAGAGAAAAGTTTTGCTGCTGAAATGAAGGAGTGAAGCATTTAGACACCAGAATGACAAGCAGGAGGTGTTTTTTTTTGGTGATAATCAGCAGTCTCAGCAGACTTAAATTAATCCTTTCAGCTCATCAAAATCGAGTCATGTGGTGTCAGAGTGAAATATTCAGCGCAGTGACTGATCTCATTTATCAGCTATGTGTACTACTTAAGATGCCAAAAAAAATTATAAGGGAAAAAAAAAACAGGACCTCATGTATGTACTAAAGTATGGATTTCATACCTGTAACACAGTTAGTTTTATTTTTGTTATTGTACTGTATGTTAATTATCATGTACAATATATTTGTTCTTACTGACTGGTGATTAATAACAATATACTATACTAGTAAAGATAATATCACATTGAAAAATTTATATGTTATGAGTGTACTGTAATACCACTTGACTACAACATGCAATCTGCATTTATATGAAATATACTGTACATGTAGACTGTATATAAAGGGGAATTTTGAAAGTGAGTTTTTAAAAGTGATTTGTGTTACATTATTCATCCTGAAATAAAACCTTAAGCGTAATAAGAGTATTTTTAAAAATGTTTTTAATGATATAAAATTGATATAAGATCTGGTTTTATAATTGGAACTCTTGAGCAAGTTTGCTCAGCCACATAAGATATTTTATTCAAAATGTACAGATTATTTATCATGTAAATAAAACCATATGCACCAAATGTAACCAGGAAACTTTCAAAATTCTGATTATGATATAAATATGGATTTTTATCAAGTTTTCTGATTCTCTTTTATTTTTGTTTTTTTATTGGTTCTCATTGGAGTTTCTTTCATTTTTAAATGATGGTATCTTCTACATCCTTTCTTTCACTTGATTTAGGGTTAATATTTTTATATATTAATATAATAATAGTTTTATATATATCAAGAACTTTTCTTTTTCTATTCTGTTATATTCTTTTCTATTTTTTTTGACTCTTCTCCAGAGTTAAAACATCTAGTCATTCATTAGTCAGGTTAGTTCTGTTTTTACAATTTAGGCACATATAATAAGAAATACATTTAGTCATTTGGCAGACACTCTTATCCAGAGCGACTTACATTTTTTTTTATGTCATTACACATCTGAGCAGTTGAGGGTTAAGGGCCTTGCTCAAGGGCCCAACAGTGGCAACCTGGTGGTTGTGGGGTTTGAACCTGGGATCTTCCGAACCGTAGTCCAATGCCTTAACCACTGAGCTACCCCTGGCCTATAATGAAATAATGAAATATATTAACTAACGAGGAGTTTAGAGTTTTCTAATGAAGTGAATTGCTGTAAAAATATATGGTGAACGTGAGTGCACATACTAGCTCTTAAACATACTGTAGGTAAAAGTAATATGAGACTATTAATTTAGCTAAATTTGTGCTTTAAAAGTCACATAACAGTTTTAAGAAATATCACATATTAGGTGTATTAACCGTAGAAAATCCGTGCACAAAATGTTTGTCATTAATGAAAAAGAAAAAAATAGAATAAAAGCTTCAAAAATAAAACTGGTATAAAAGAAGAGTAAAATGGTCAAAATGATCAAGCAAATAAATGGCATGATTCAAGAAGCAAATATGTGAAGCTGCCGTTGAAAAGCTGTTTTCTTTATAAGTAATATACTGTAATAATAATAATAATAATAATAATAATAAGATTGTGTTCCATGATGCTACAGTATATGCATGCTAATTTGTGTTTTATAAGTGGTTAATATTTAATAATTTTCATCCTGTAATCCTATAATAACTACAAAAACCTTTTTGTGAAAAAAGTGGCAAACAAAAAAAAAACATTATTTAACTGTCTCGCTAAAATGTTTTCCAAGTAAGTCTTTAAGATTAAATTAGGAGTAAACCAGGCTTTTTTCTGTGTTAAATGTTAATATGAAGTGGAAGCTAACTTTAAATGATCAGCACCTGTTCTGTGGCAGTACAATAACTCTTTACAAAAAGTATGTACTGTAAAAATGAGCTCAGTTAAAACAAAGGTGGGAATGGGGGTCTTTCATGTGGAGAGGAAAGGATAAGGAAATATAAATATCAAATTATTTGTTTGTAGTTAAAAGGTCCTTTAACAAATTAAAGTGCAATAACAAAATAAAAAGTGTTGACACATGAAATTTAAAACAGACCCACTTTCAGCTGGGTCTGCACCACTGGTGTCTGATTTGTCCGTCTCCATTTTCCTTCTTGTGATTTTAGTGCCAGTTATTTCTCCTGCCTGTCATTCGGCATTGCCATTTTTCATTGCATTTTTATTTCAATTTTGTACTCAGTATAGTAACAGATGTAGCAAAGTAAAACACTTCAAACTAAACTAACTTAATTAAAAGTAAAATTTAATTTTTATAAACTACTTAGAAAAGTACGAGCAAACAAAAAACATCTCCTCAGTTACAGTTAGTAAGTGTAGTCCGTCACTTTCTACCCCTGCAAAAAACTGATCTGAGATCTGTAGTATAGCATATACAAGTTAGTATATCTCTCTAAAAAAATTACGTACTGTAGGCCCAGCTGAGTGCTGTAATTAATGCTGCGTAAAAAAAAACTGCTAAGAAGCGTCACAAGCTGAACAAAACCCTTCATTCTTTTTTCCAAACAAAAGAAACAGGCATCCTGTCCATCCTGCCTGCACTGAGCGAAGACTTGTATTCACATGGTTCATTCAAACGCTATCCAGGGATCCGAGAAGTGCACCTAGTGTCCAGGTCATGACGTGATAAGTGTTAATGACAGACAGAGAGTTTTCTAAAGACAAATCCAGGTTAAGATCAATATAACGAGAAGAGAACGAGGAGATGATCTTCAACACGGGTCTGACAGTCCCCTCGATGACGAACAAACTGTTGTCAGAAGATTTATTATGTTGGAGAAACTTGACTTAATAATAGCAATTGTGAAACACTCACATGAGGAGTCAAGAGTTATGCACGAGAGGTGATATGATCCCACTTTTTCATTTCAATGGATCATTATTTCGAGAGACAATTCAAATAAGCATTGTCACAAATTTAAAAAAGGAGTCACTTCATACACTATGGGGAATTTGGCGGCGCCAATTAGCCTAACCTGTATATCTTTGGACTGTGGGAGGAAACCCACCAAGCACGGGGAGAACATGCAAACTGTGCCGCCTTGACAATGACAGTCACTTGTGATTTTAAAACATGAAGGTCAGCTGTTCTGGAACAGTTCTTGCAAGAACAGTATTGTCAAATGCTTTTGCAAAACCCATCAAGCACCATGATGAAACTGATGGTTAGATTTAGATTTGGGGGCATTGAAAAAATTTTTTTTTAAATTTGATTTGTTTTGATTTGATTTGATTTGATTTGATTCGATTCAATAGCACTAACTGCCTTCACTGTCTGATTTGTCTCAAGTAGCTATATTTCTTTTCAGATTCTGAAATATAAAAAACTACTGAAACATTGAAATTCGATGCAAGTTGTGTTGATTGATTCAATATCACGTCTCACACAAGGTGTTAATCTTTTTTCTGTTCCATTCTCCAGTCCAGCAGTAAGCAGAATTGCACAAAATGGAATGAGAACAAATAAGCAATAGTCTGGCAAACGCGAATATTGTCTTTTACTTTTAATTAATTTGACTATTTTAGACCTTTTAACATTTGTAAATTTACCTAAATATCTTCTAAAAGTGTCAATCGAATCTGAATCCATTAATTCAACTAATCAAATCCATAAACAAAAAATTTATTAAACTGCAAGTGTATAAAATGTTTCTAATTTTGAAATCTAATCATGGCCTTCGGTCCTTAATGAACAAGCCATAGCTGTTTGTGGCAAGAAAAAAAAGTTCCTGAGAGGACAAGAGGATGAAACCTTAAGAGGAACCAAACTCAATCAAATTCTATCATTGTATTATTACAGTAGAGGAAAGACAAACAGTATTCAGTATTCTCTGTGTTCTCAGCTAAAGATGTGCATGGGAGATTCACACAGTTATCATTTCTGTTCGTACCTCCTTATGAGTAGCATCACCTGAGTTATAAGTGATAAAATGAAATCAGTTTTGGTACAATTATTGAGCACTCTCTCTCTCTCTCTGTCTCTCCCCAGCCTCTCCGCCCTGAACAGAGGCATGCTGGGAGTGATTGCCATGATTTTCCTGCACTCTATTGACACCATGGCAGGTGTTCTCTTCACTTCCCCTCAGTGCATGCTGGGAGATGCTAATCCCCTTCAGGAGGTCTGGATCCACTGCACCCCTCCTGACAAATTCTCCCCCAACAACACACCATCCCTCCATCATCAAGCCCAGTGTCTGACCAACAAATGGGCCAGGTGCATGATTATGTCTTTCAAATAATAAAAATAAATAAATAAATAAATAAATGTCTGCTTCAATCTCCAGTGTCCTCAAATGATGCCTGGGATCAGTATATTCCTCTTTTACAGAATGTAGTTGATCATGAACATGTTTCATGTCACTTTTTTCTTTGTTCCAAGTTGCAGCAATGACTTACTACAAAAAAAACAAGAAAAAAAAACACGAGTTTATATTTAATTGAAATTCAACCAACACTATTATTGACTCTAAATTTCATATTTACATTGATGCATGTACAATTGCAGGCTGATCCATTGGGACAAAAACTATGGAAGATGGATTTAAAGCGTTTTGCAAAATTATCTAAAATTCACACTGAAGGTAAAAAATTTTTTACACTCACAGAAACAATGCTTAATACATTTTATAACAGCTAGTAATACTTCTTGCTTCTTTGGAAGAAAAATAAATAAAACACCATAATGGAGATATCTCATTTTGCAGACAAACTTTTCATAAATAATTATATAATAACGTATATAATAACATGATTATTTAATAACCTGTAAAACTACAAGTGAAATTTTGTTGCTACAGATTTTATGTGCTGGATAGCAAAATTCTTACATATATAGTATATCGACAATGGCATCAGAATTAAGTGTATGGAGACTCTGCAGCAGTTTCCTTGTAGTTGTCATGAGGTTGTAGATGCTTTTCTACTGGTTAAAATCCAGGAAGTGGTTACCTACTTTGCTCACACTAATATTACTGACAAGTCTCATATTGGGTGCTAAGATTGCACAATACCTGGACTATTCTTTTTAACAGATCATCTAATATCAAGTAAGATAATATTCCATCCATCCATGTACAAACCTCTGTAGTCAGAGGCCAATGATGTATTGGAAGCCAATTGTATTTATTTCCATTTTATGACCGTGTTAGGACTTCTGGTCAAAACTCTGGTACCCGGAGGAAACCCACTAAGCACGACATGCACACAGACCCGAGGTGAAAAATGAACCCTCGACCCTGGAGGTGCAAGGTGACAGTGCTAACCACTAAGCCACCATTAAGCCAAATATCATTTTATGTAGGTATTCATTCATTCATTCATCTTCTATACCGCTTTATCCTGTGATCAGGGTCGCGGGGGGCCTGGAGCCTATCCCAG
>JAQQZS010000002.1:27019583-27033399 GCA_030068045.1 Platyallabes tihoni
GGGGACCTGGAGCCTATCCCAGGAAGCTTGGGGCACAAGGCAGGGTACACCCTGGACAGGGTGCCAATCCATCGCAGTATTATTATTATTATTATTATTATTGTTATTATTATGTAGGATTCTTGGTAAATCGTTCACATTTGTGACTGACCCATTAGACACATCATAAATTATCACATCATACTATTGATTTACTACACACACATACTGTACACACACACTACTGTTCAAAAGTCTTGAGCCACCACTCATTTCATCATATAAAATGACATTATATTAAATTACATGAAAGAAATGGGAATTTTTTTTTACTGCATAAAGATACAGCATTACAGATACATACAGTACAGTATAGTTTATGTAACAACCTCAGCAGCGACCTCATTTCCCCTCTCATCTGTTCCAACCACTCAGCATTCAACATCACCAGTATACTAATCGCCATACTAATCATTTCTCATAATCTGCACCTGTTTCTCACTGGTTCATGCCATAAGTTAGATGAGTTTTTCAATTGAATGATTAATATGTCACTGTGTGGATTAACAAAAGACATTCCTCTGAAACTGATCAGATACAGGCACTGAACTGTGAATGAGAGACAAAAACTTGTTTTAAATGAGAGGAAGAAAAGTCCTTCAGGAAGCCTGGTGAACTATTTGACTCTTTGGAAGCAAAATATGAAGAATGAATATTAATCATTTCACATTATATGAGACTAAAACTAATATTTCTTCTTCATGTTTGCAACATATTTATTTGGCAGGAATAGCCCTTTAATGTATAATAATCCTGTCTAGACAATTTATTTCTAGTTTGTTTAATGACATAAATTCCATGGACCCTCTATTTAAATCTAAATAGCGATATAGCGATATTTTTATATAGCGATATTTTCCTCTACTGTGTATTTGATATTTATTTTTCAAGTTCTTGAACTTTTGGTGCAAACTCATACAGTCCAAATGAGCAGTAAAACAGGCCAATAACTTGATAATAAATTTAACTTGGATAATGGTTATTTGTAATTTCTATCACTGTACATAAAAACAAACTATTTCAGTCTTGGTTATGTTTCCATGGACCCCACTTTGAGTTTTATAGATATAAATTCATAGCTTAAATCAATGGCATTCCATTCTTGCCCTGCACTGAGACTGTTTAAGACATGGAATATCTCCGACAGCCTGGAACGACAGCCTTGTCACTGCGAGTCAAGGAAGGATCAGGGGACAACAGGAACCCTCAGGCCGAGCTATGCTAACGACAGGAGGATTATTTAGACGTAAACCGCTGCGGGCTCATGCCATGGCTGGCAAGCGTTTATTTGTTCCTGACGTTTAACTGAAAGCCTGGCGTTCCCCCAGGTACTATGGTGCGATGTCGTAATAACAGCGAGTGACAGCGAGCAGACGGCTCGCTTATCCCCTCGTGCCGTTCCGCCCAGGCCAGCGCCACATAAACGGCTCTCTGCTAAATTGGGCGTCGGGAATAGGGGAAGAAAACAGCAAACATCAGCACTTTTGTCTTTATCTTGAGTGACTCGCACTGCAACGATGGCAGCTGGAGGGCCTGCACAAACACTCGGGTTCGGGTGATAGTTTAACACACTGGAGACAGATGGGAAGATGAGTTTTAGGGCATAACGTGCCACGGTAGATAGGCAAACGGAGATTGGAATTGGTGTTTATAACAGTTTTATCTTGTCCCTGACAAAAATGTGATGCTGTCATACGAACTGCTGCTTTTTTTCTGTTGGCTCTTTCAGGCTGTGAGATGTTCAACACGTAGCATCAATACAATTAGCAAAGCTGTTAGTTGGACTACATTTTCCAGTAGTGACCTGCTTAACACATGTTAGTTAAGGAATAAAACATTAGATTGCTATTAATCAACATGGTGAATGTTTTATCATCGCAAAGTGGATCATTTTTCATTAACAGCACATGTAGTAGTGTTTTATCTCTCTTATACTACAGCGATTTAACAATAATTACAATTTCTATTTATAAAGTAATGACAAGTTGTAGTTTTTTATTTATACTGTCGTTACATTTACCATTGTGGAACCTCCAACAAAGCAAGTTCACTTATGTAAGCTACTACTTAGATACGTTATCACACAGCAGTGTTATAGCAACTTGAAAAAAGAATTCTTTCACAAGCCTGACTTTGTTTCTCTCTGTTGAACTTAACACGCATGTAACCGCTTGTTATGTTACCAAAGACTTTCCCATATAGAAAAAAAGACTTTGGTACCACTGGCTGGCACTGGACCTGTCACCATATCAACGATTAGAAACATTTTTAAAATCTGTCCCTGTGGTGGACGTGAAAGTCGTTACTATAGAAACAATAACATTTTAGAACACGGCCATAAATCTTGCAGCCACGCCTACTATCAGACCATCCTTATCTGCATTTATATTTCACCCAACATCCAAATAAGTGCAAGAATAGATATTATTTTAACTGATTGCCCACAAGAGAACCATGAAACATACAAAACATCTCAACCAATCAGAAGAAACCAGCAATAATGACACTTATCAGTGATAGCTAGTGAAAACTAGTGAAACTAGTGAAAGTCCTAATCCAACTATGTCTTGTGCAGTTTTCTTTTTTTTTTCCCCATCAGGTTTCAGCTGAATGAACTGCGCTTAAAGCCTCAGCCAGGTCCCCGACTTGAAAACACACAAGTCGTGGAAGCCTTGTCTTTTAAGACAATATATTGTCTTGTTTTGGGGCGTGCAGCTGCGAATCAAATGACCAGTGAAATCCACCGGCTGGTGTGTTATTTCACGCCGAGGGCGGCGACTGTATGTATTTATTTTCGCACAATGGAAACACAGCCAGGCCAGGAGCTCTTTCATTTCCGTCCACAGGGGTGGTGGCTCTCCGCAGAGCGCAATTAGAAGGCCCGACACCTCCTCAGCCATTGCGGCCCCTGCCACTCGTGACACTGATCCTATGGAGAGCCCCTCCTCATGCGGGAGCTTCAATTACAGCCTCACACTGGTGCCATTTACTCTCGGTTTTATACATAGGCTAGTGATCCAAGAGCAAGCAGGTTACACTAGAGAAAATACATTTAGAACAGTACAATTAAGGTATCAATATTGTATAATTCTTTCTGCGGGAATCTTCTCTACATGACATACAAAGATGCTGACTGATAGCAGTGTTTTTCTATCCACCAGTATTCCCTTTCATTCATTAACTGAACTGTCCACTCAATTTCATTCCTTTCATTCATTTATCTTTTTCTTGAACCCACTATTACAATTTTCTATTTCTTATCCATCTTTCGATCCATCCATCTAGCCGATCCAGTGGCAGGAATTGTTGAGATTTAATGTTATGTTTTTCATTCTCTCGACTATTCATACATGCATATGCAGCCATCAATATGTCAGTTTTCCCAACCATCAATTTTCTATCTATTCTCTGACTTTCTCATTTATCCACCCATTTTTTATCCATCTATCCATCCAGTACATCAATCTATATATACATCCATACATACATTGTCTTTATTGTTTGTCCATTCATCTATCTATCTCTCTGTCTATTCATTTATATGCTTTTTCATCCATTCATTTTTCATCCATGCACTTTTCTATCCACATTATTGTTTATTTTTTTATTTATCCATTTATTCCACACTTCCTCTCATCCATCCATCTGTCCCAACATGCAACCATCCCGTCCATTAGTTTGCTTGTCTATCTATTTAGTTATTTTGAGTCATCCTTCCAAATGTATACAAAATGCTTGTTCGTCTATCCATCCACCCATCCACCCATCCATCCACCCATCCATCCATCCATCCATCCATCCATAAAGCATAATCTATCAATTTGACTAAACATCTATTCAGACAGGGAGTAATCCATCCATCCATCCATCTATCCATCCATCCTCTCAAAAAAGCATGAATCTATCGATTTGATTAAACATCCAGTCAGCCAGGGAGTCATCCATTCATCTATCCAGCCAGTCATCCACCCACCAACTGATCCATCCATCCATCCATCCATCCAACTGTACATTCAACACAGCTGTACCACTGAGAGGAACCTTAGAAATACTTATCCATCCAGCCATCTTTTCAATTGGATGGATAAGTATCAATTTGACTAGACATCCTTTGAGACAGTGATTTCTCCGTCCATCCATCTAACTGTACATACTTCTGGACTGTGGAGGATGAAAATCTTAATATAATTGTTGTTCATCATCTTACCTAGCCATCAATCTATCCAGCCTGATACATCCACTCTTCTTTGCATCCATGCATTCAACAATTTGTTCCTCTGCCCTCAGTCTATCCATCTATCCATGTAATGAGCTACGTATTTTAAAAGTTTGTAAGCAGTAAAAAAAAGAAGAAGAAGAAGAATAAGAATGTTTTGTCAATTGTGGTATTATGTTACCTTTTTTTTTATAGCCCTAACACAGAAGCTTCTAAGGACGTCTTCCTGGCTTGAGATTCCACCTGGTAGATTGTCTTCCACTTTCTGACAGGTGCCAGTTGGGATTGAGGAATATCAAGATGTAGGGCTTTATCATCTATGAGATGTGCGTGTGCATGTGTGTGTGTGTGTATGTGTGTGTGTGTGTGTGTGTGCCTAAACTGCTGGCCTTGTCATACCAAACAAAATGTATCAAGCTGGAACCTATAGAACAACAATCACACAAGCTAAGAATGATTCTTTAATTCTCTAAGACAAGATGATTGACTTGGGCTTTATTCGTCGGCATCTCAGTATAATCTTATTCACCCTGAAAAGTGTTCGTTTTTATACTTTCTATATAATTCATGAAAAGGATGTTGGTCTTGGTTTATGACACCGCAATCCACTGTACACACATTTATATTTACTTATTTGCTCCTTCATTGCTTACCAATCAGCCTAGTCTTGCACTAAATTATACTGTTAAAGGGGCTTCTCGAGCTGATGATGCTTTTTTTATGATAACATAAAGGTTTGGTTTTGGCTCTGGATGGACTATACCATCAGGTCAGGAACCTCAGATCAGTTACTGTTTTTTTTTAATTATTATTATTATTTTAGGTTTGTGTTTGTTTAAGCCAGGAATAATACCAGTTTTTCTATTTCTGATATCATAACCATACAATGACATTAAATTTGCAGGCTAAGCTATTCAAAAAAGCCGTATCACTCCCTGAGACGGAAAGTACACTTTCAATCATGAATATTTTCCATAGCTTATAAAATATTACACACTATCATTCCAAATAATATTATTCCAAGCATCTGCCCTTTCACCCCCAGGATGGTAAAGCAGCCCATCTCAGCCACCTGGAGCCACGATTCAACCAGTAGAATCACTCTGATCTCTTTAGACACTGGGGGAAATATTCGGCTGCTCCGCACGTCTCGTGTGCAGTGACATTTCAGCTCGCTGCTCCAAATAAGGCGCTGAACACGGGTTCATATGGAGCCTCGATCAACAACAGATACAGAGAGATTTGGAAAACAGAAAAGAAAGAGGATACGTGAAAGGTCAAATTAAGACAAATTTATGGTTGGTTTTACCTTATAAACACTCAACAGGTGTAATATTTGGCAATATTTCTATCAATGTTTATCCATCTTTCCAACTAGGCATTTATTAATTCATCTATTGGTTGGTCCATTCTCTCACCATCTCTCTATCCAACCTTCATCCAATTAGCTGGTGAGATGAAACCTAAAATGACCTTGGTCCATCCAGCCATGGGTATTGTTTGCCCATCTATCTATGGATCCATTGTTTTGTCCATTTATCCACCAATGCACCATCAATCCAACAACCCATCTCTCTAACTAGCCGTCATTTTCATGTATCATCATCAAGTGATGCATAAACCTTATAGTAAAGTTTCTTACTCCAGCTATCTAATTGTCTGAAATTTTCTATACATCTATCCATCAGTGGATGCTTACAAAGATTGTTCCTACCTAAAGAAGTGGTGAGATATAAAGGCATTCCATCCATCCATCCATCCATTGATGTATCCAGTCATCAATCTGTTCACTCATCATTGACAAAATCGCTTATATAGTGATATTTGTTTGTACATCTTAATATGTCTACAAACACTATAATCTCACACATATCTGAAAAGAAAAAAAACCCTGCAGCTTTTGTTTCCTTTCACTGCTCATCACAGAACACACACACACATGCACTAAAGCTTCACCTGATTCCCATCCACATCCCACAGCTTCATCAGGTGCCCTGTAGTGAGAATATTCCCACCAGTACCCTGCGCTTTATCTTCAAAGCCTGAACACAGCCTCATTGAGGGCCAGGCTGAGCTTTGATCCCTACATGGACACTAGGTTTGTGCCCAAATTGCTCACCTGGGGTCGGCAGGGTGCAGCTGGGATGGATGGATTTATGTGGAAAATAAGTGTATTTTTTGTAGATGGATGGCTAAACACATATGATACAGACTTTCTGTTGTTTTGTGGCCATGTATCTGGCATGACCTCAGCTTTTATTAGTATCGCAGTTTAAATTGCACTTAAAATCAGTTTTCGGATTATAACGCTGCACAGTAAACCGGTCATAGTGCACGTGCTGACCCGTGTCCATCACCTAAAGCAGCTACAGTAGGCACAGGAGCATCAGACCTTGATCATGGAACTTGGACCAATGGAAGAAGGTGGTCTGATGCATCATGCTTTATTTTAGATCACGTGCGTCCCTTACTGTACCTGGGGAAGAGATGGCACCAGAATGCACTATAGGAAGAAAACAAGCTGGCGGAGATAGTGTGATACTCTGGACAATGTTCTCTCTCGTATCCTGGCATTCATGTGGATGTTACTTTGACATGAACTGCCTACCTAACGATATCACAGACCAAGTACACCTGCTCATAACGAGTATTTCTTAATGGCACTGGACAGCCACAGTGGGCTTTCACACAAAGATTTTATGTTTTTATTGCCATGTGGCATGGGGAAAGAAATCATATAATAGGAATAGCTTGCAAATCTACATAGATACTGATGGCAGGTTGGCACAACAGTAAAGAATAACAAAAGCTACATGTACTGGTCCAGGCAGTATGGGAAAGAAAGAGCAGGAACTTGTCCAGGAGAGTTTTGCTCAGGAAATGTTGTTCTTCTGAAAGTTCGGCTACAGCTCTAGGCTGCTGCGGGGCAAGGTTCTACCCTGGGATTTGAACTCACAACATTCTGGTGATTAGGACATAACTTTGCCCTCTGTCACTGCTGTATTCACAATTCAAAGAAAAAAGTTTGAGATGTAAGTGTGAGATGATGTGATCTAACAGGAAGTATCAGTAACACATTTTGCAGCCTTTTTGTTAAAATAGAAAAAAAAAACCCTTTAATTATGATTTACTAATTTATGATCATACCTTAGGCAAATTATTTCACATAACATAATTATTAAATAATTGAGGTTTCTGACCTCTATACTCACAGACTGACATGTTAGACAGAGGAAACACAAAGTTCGAATATTATTGACATGATATGTCATGACATGTCAACAGATGAGGCATGAGAATGTAATGACTTATAAATATGTTATATATCTTATCTTATATATAACAATGTAAAATGTAAACCTTCCTGGGCTGTGATTTCCATCACTTTAACAACAACAACAACAACAACAACAACAACAAAAAACCTCAGACACCTCGGGGTTCTTGGACTTCACTTGGAGAACCATGGTCCATACCTTTATGAGCATCAATGCAGTCTTCTCTTTGTTTTGGTGGTGCATGATTATTTATTTGAATCTGTATTGTTTAACACATTTCTACATTTCTCGTTTACTACATTTTATACCACAATATTCTGATTGTTAGTGTTTGAGCTGAGGCTTCATGCAATCCCAAACTAAGCCCTTAAGTCCTGCAGAGGCAAAAAAAGAGCAACAATCGAAAAGGCTGCAGGTCACACAGGGATTAGAGAAAGAGTCAAATATTAAAGAAATCCTTTTTTTTCCTACAATTTTTTATGTATTATATAATTTCATTTCATATTATCCTTTCCCATACATTCCTAATGAGGTGTGTGTATGTTTTAAGTAGAAAAAGGAATACATTTATACCCAAGGATGAAATGCACTACATTTGTTTTTTGTTTTTATCCAAATGTTTACGACAACAAAAAATCTATCTAGTATGCAAAAATATATATTTGTATGTGTATGAATTCATGAACAAATATGTATAGATACAGAATACTGTACACACACACACACACACACACACACACAAGCACAGACACATACCACATTGCCACATCAAATGAAAATGCTAACATGAGATGACACTCTGCTAAAAGTGTTAACAGAAATATGCATAGATACAACATACTGTACACACACAAAAGACATACATATACAGTACAGCATAGAGTATTACAGTATATACTCATTAACACACACACAAAATCACACTATACACAATATGTACACATACTGTACACACTTCAACATGAAAGTTCTATGCACAAAAAAAATCACATAATTGCATTAATGACAGTGAGACTACTGACATCTTTAAAAAAAAAAAAAAAACATAATATTACACATTGCCGCCATACGGCCGCAATAGGAGCTTTAAAAAAGGGTATAGATAAAAACTGTAAAAAAAATTAAATAAAAATAATAATAATAATAATATGCACACATGTACAGTACACATGCACACAAATACACAACCTATATATATATTATTATATATATATATATATATTCAAATCAAAACTGTGGACACACCTTCTAGCTTCATGGTCGCTCATTTTTTGTTTCTTTCTACATTGTAAAACAATACTGAAGGTGTCCAAAATATCCTTTGATCAGTTGATATTGAGATGTATATCTGCTACTTCTGCTCTGTAAATCGTCATAACGGCTCTAATCTGAGGTGTTGTTTGTTAATTGGTGAATTCTGAAGCTGGTGACTCTAAATGAACTTCTCCTCTGCAGCAGAGGTCAGTTTTGGTCTTGCTTTCCTGGTCGGGTCTTCATGAGAGCCAGGTTCATCATCATGGTGCTTGATGGGTTTTGCAAATGCACTTATACTGTTCTTGCAAGAACTGTTCCAGAACAGCTGACCTTCATGTCTTAACAAACACTGTAGCTATTGTTGTTATTATTACTTAATTACTTAATGCCAAAAAAATCCAGTATTGTTAGAATGTATGTAGACACTACACACACACACACACACACACACACACACACACACACACAGGAAAAACACTGAATTAGAATGTGTGTCCAAACGTTTGACCTCGTACTGTATGTATGTATATAATATACAGTAATTATGGACACACATCATACATTGAAAATATATAGTACTCTGAGAGAGAGAGAGAGAGAGAGAGAGAGAGAGAGAGAGAGAGAGAGAGCGTTCCTCTAGGTGGCAGTCTTGTCCTGTCCCCGTCAGCGCACGCTCACCCTCAGGCTCCTCTCCGCTTCTCTTATTATAACTCCAGTGAAGCGCGAGGCGATGCAGTCTTTCATTGATCACGCGCATAACACTTTTTTTTTTCTTTCTCTCCATCTCCTCTTTCTCTCGAAACCTTTTCTTCTTCTGCTGTCACGGCTAATATTCACCTTACTCAGTGAAGCAAATTGCTGACACCTTTTTAAGAAGTGACAACTGTGTATATTTCATGAACGCATATTCCATTTTCATATCAAGCGCGAGGAGAATGCAATTTTCACTTCATTAAGTCGACACGGGGACTTAGGGCACTTAGATCCGAGAGAGAGGTTTAGGACGCACTAATGCTGTCAATCTGGCGTCGCACGCGCGGAGTTCATTCAAAAAACTTTCTAATTAGGCTTAAAATGGGAGAGACTGAAGCGTGGGGCTATTAGAAAGTCTAATTGCACAAAGACATGGATTAAAGATAAAGCTTTTTTCCCCTGCTTTTCTTGATTCCTCTTTGTGTGCGCGTGTGTGTGTGCGTGCAATCGTGCGTGCATGAACGTGATCGTGATCGTGCGAGTACTTCCTTAAAGTTAGTCAAGAGTTGGAAAAATGTTCCCTACTGTACTTATAGAACATTAAAGCAAAAAAAAAAGGACTCCTGAGTCTGTCCTTTTTTGGACAACTCGGACAATGTTTTGAATACACAGAAGTCGCACAAAACATAATTAGCCGTTAAACGCTAGCAGATTGTACAAATCCACTGTCGCACATTTGTCAAAACACATCTGTCCATCTGTTGACAAGGAAAATACTGTCTCTCTCTCTCTCTCTCTCTCGCTCGCTCTTTCTCTCTCCTTCTTCTTCTTCTTTCTTTCTGAAAGCACTGAGTGACAGGCCGCTAGTCTGTGAGGGGCGCTCCAGTCGGCCCCGCCATTCAGAACGAGGCCCTGCGCCCTTTCACACCTCCCCCACTTCAGGCCTGTTTGTGCCTAAACACTGACAAGTAACCAACACAATGCCATTCTGTCGGCCTCCCCCCACATCCTTGCATGCACTCACACACACTCACACACACGCCACATCGACACCGCGATCCAAATGGAAACGCTAATGTGAGAGGACACTCCTTGAAAAGTGTTAACTGATTTTATTTTGGCTCTCGAACGCACACTTCTATGCTAACTCGGAGTCTCTAATGCATGCGATGGATGACAGAAGAGATGATTTATGTAGAAAGTTAAAGATGTTATACTGTATAGATAAAGGCTTTTATGACATGTCATACACTAGCACAGCAAAAGCATTCTTTACTCATAGAGCTAAATAAATTATGATTGGACCCCCTAGACTCCCTTATTGAACCTTTGGCGTGACCCTTCAGGCGGCATCATTCAGCAGGGTGAGGTATTCATAAGTGCTAGTGCATGCTATGGGCGGAGTTAAACATATGGTGACGCTAATCTGAAACCATTTCTATTCCGTCTGGGGCTAAATTGAACCTTCAGTGACCTGAACGCACCCTGGCCTTGCTTAGCATCTTTAAACGCTAATCAGATGGACATGAATTAAGGCAAAGATGCTTCTCTTTCACATACCTGTGTCAGATGTTCCTTTTCCATTGATTCTTCAGAAACTCCAGAGAGAAGATCATGTATCAGGTGGACCAGGTCCACTTCCTCACCAATGCAAGTATCCATCCATCCAACTGTCTGAACACATGGCTAAGTTCAAAGCTTTTCCTCCGAGCACATAGCATTTATAGAAGCTTCTGGTTGCTGGGAGTCTACCAGATCTGCTCAGAGTTTGAAGTTTTCTCACTGAGGAAGGCTGCTGGCACTCCTGCAGGAGCAGTAGCCATGCACCATCGGGACTTGGGCACATATATATAACAGCCCCCCCGACGGCAGGACGCACCGGCACACCTGAATGGGCTCGAAGTGTGCCTAACTAACTGCACCGAGTGTCACGGTGTGCTCTGATTGCCTTATCGTCTCATTTATCACAGATGAATTGGAACCAGCCTTGCTGAAAAGCTCCTTTCATTGTTGGGGATGAAAAACAGTGCGCGAAGCAGCCGAACAAGGGGCCTCCAGGCAAGCGAGGGCGAGAGCAGCAAGGTGAGTGAAGAGAGAGAGAGAGAGAGAGATAAAGAAATAACAGATATAAAAAAAACTGAAAAAAGCAAGATTATGTCAGCTTCACAAGTCACCGAGCAACAGAGTCACAGTGAACCGTAACGCTTAACCAGCATGCTAACCAAGCGCAGGACCGAGCGCGTGAGCTCAGCCAGGCAAACCCCCTGCCTGGGCCGAGAGCTACACACTCGTCTGGCGTTAAAAGTGTGAGGTGTGTGTTTGATTTTTGTTCTGCCCCAGGAAACTCGATTCGCTCGCTAATCACAGACGGATCCCTCCACAAACCGCGTTAACGGCCTTCCAAGCAGTCATGTGGCTAACGGTGTGGCGCACTGATGCACAATGGCGTCCAAAAACTGCTGCGATGGAGCCGCTCACAATCACACTGATAATTACAGTGAAAACACACACACACACACACACACACACACCAATAACCTCAAGGGATTTTTTGTGTGTGTGTGTGTGTGTGGGTGGGTGGTTTTACATCAGGCTGTTTATATTACTCTTCTGGTTATTTTCTGGTCAAGTGTACTATAAGAAAGTAGGTGAGGATGATGATGATGCAGATGATAATGAAGATCATTGTGCTCACACACCAAACACTGCACTATTCTCCATCTTCTTCTTCGTCTTCTTACCAATTTTATTGACATAATTTTAGTTTGTCTGAAATTATCTGAATTATCTTTTCTTATTCTCATCAGGACCTCAATTCTTTTTTTTCCTTTTTATTTATTAAATTATTTTAAAATAACTTTTCTTCCTTCCTTCAATGGTCAAATCTTTTTTTACCCTTTGTGCACTTAAACTCTTTCTTTCTTTCTTTCTTTCCTTAGGCTATCATAACCCTTTTTCTTTCTTTCTTTCTTTCTTTCTTTCTTTCTTTCTTCAGGCTATTATAACCTTTTTTCTGTTTAACTTTCTTTTTTTCTTCTTTCTTTCTGTCTTTCTTTTTTCATCAAGCTATTATTGCCCTTTTGCTGTTTAATTTTCTTTCTTTCTTTCTTTTCTTTTCATTCCTTCCCTGTTTGGCCAGACATTTTTTACCCTTTGTACATTTTTTCTTTCTTTCTTTCTTTCTTTTCAAACTTTTATTTCATTTTCAACTTCTTTCTTTCTTTCTTTCTTTCTTTGTCAATCATTTATTTCCCTTTTGCACTTCAACTTCTTTCTTTTAATCAAATCTTTATTTAATTTTTAAAACTTCTTTCATTCTTTCTCTTTTTTATTTCTTCATCAAATCTTTATATACTTTTTCAACTTCTTTCTTTCTTTCTTTCTTTCTTTGTCAAGTCTTTATTTACCTTTTGCACTTCAACTTCTTTCTTTCTTTCTTTCATATTTTCATCAGACCTTTATTACCATTTCTTTCTTTCTTTGTTCTTCAAATTCTTTTTTTTAATTTACTTTCTGAGTTACTTTTAAAATGTATTATTATTATTATTTTTTTTATGACCCCTGATTGAGCTCCTCATCAAGGCCCTGTTACTGTCACTCTCTGCATCCTCAAGCCTGCTTTAAATCCTGGTGCTAAACTGAATAGCTCTGATGTGGAGGACGTTTTTTGCGACTGACACGTGAGAACAGTGAGTTCTCTCTCCCAGCTGTTTATCCCCCGACTGATTCCACTAAAGTGACACGTGTCAACTGAGGGGGCCTGGTGAAGCCTCTGGTTTACACACTGAATCCTGAAAGTGTTGTCTGGAAAAGCAGAGACAGGAGACAGGTGGAGAGACCTGCGAGATAAACGGCTTTGAGTGACACCTCTAAAACACGCCGTAATCGTGCTCAAGCGAGGTGAAGCATCGGTGCACCGAGCGTCCCTTGCTCCGCGTCCCTCACCTGTTTCCCTGCGCTCCTGGGGGTCCAGAGAATCCGAACACAAGCACGTTAAATATATTCTTCTGCTCGGGCGAGTGGATTGAGAGTGCATATGAATTGTTAATGCCTTGCTGCTCCGGTTCACGCCTGCTGATCGATCAGCTTGTGACTATATATCTACTCTTTCTCCCATGAAATCTGGTGTTAGTGTCATTATGTGTGTGTGTGTGTATATATATATGTGTAAGAGAGAGAGAGAGAGAGAGAGACGTGGGAGTGTATGTGAATGATGAGGTACTAAGGGCTCAACCAATTTCTGGTTAAATTGAGAGTGAACGGGGTTTGCTGTATGTGCTATATGTGTGTGTGTGTGTGGGGGGGGGGGGGGGGGGGGTCAACAACGCCCGGCCAA
>JAQQZS010000002.1:27047842-27064987 GCA_030068045.1 Platyallabes tihoni
ACACACACACACACACACACACACACACACACACAGGTTTATCTTCTGTCTACATACACATCACCATAAAAATACTGTTATTTACAGACAGTGAGATTAAACCTTCAAATAATGAGTTATGTCTGTTTTTTCATTATTTACCTCCTCATAATTATTTGTAACAAAGTTTTAAAGTAAACATTCTAGTTTAAAGTTCTAGTATTTCACTATATTATCACTATAAGTTGCTGCTTATTTCATAATTCAGTTTTATGGCCCGGAAATAAAGATCACCTTAGCTCCGCCCCTTTTTCATATTTAAATCTGACCGTGCGCATGTTTACCCGATGGCTCGGCGTTTAAAGATCACGCGTTAGATCAGAGAACTCTGACTGTTCTGACTGTTTGTTGTCGCGGTGACAAAGGCTACGGTGATGTTAATGATGGTGTCATGGTTACGTTACACGCTAACGCAGGATCAGGGGCTCAGATTCAGGGCGGGAAGGTAACACCCAGTTTTTCTGTTTTTAACATATTAATAATTAATGTGCAGCCAATCAGCAACAAGTACATGTTTAATAGGTTTAGTGAGTGACGTGTGTGTGTGTGTGTGTGTGTGTGTGTGTGTGTGTGTGTGTGACAGGAGAAGGATCTGCACGTGAATCACGAGGCTTCGTTCGCGGTGCAGCGTAACGGCGTGCGGGGCGTGATCGACGCCAAGGTGCACAGTCCCTCAGGGGTGGTGGTGGAGTGTTACGTCACTGACGTGGACGCTGGTGAGTCTCTCACACACACACACACACACACACACACACACACACAGGAACACTGATTAACATCAGCCAACCAATCAGGACGAGGGCTTGGCTCTAACCACCTGTCAGTCAGGTGATCTGTTAATTAAGAAAGCTCCGCCTCCTCATTAGCATTTACTTCTTTAATCCGTCTTCATTTTATTTGTTTAATTTATAATCATTTCCGTACGCCACACGCCTCAAATCCTCTGACGCCTCAAATTCTCCCTGAACTTTTACGTTCCAGATAAATCCACCATCCGCTTCATCCCTCGTGAGAACGGCGTGCACTCCATCGATGTGAAGTTTAACGGCAGCCACATTCCCGGCAGCCCCTTCAACGTGCGAGTGGGAGACACGGGACACGCCGGAGATCCCGGTCTGGTGTCGGCGTACGGAGCAGGACTGCAGGCCGGCCTCACAGGTACAGAACGCACCTTTAATGGTTTTGTTCTGTGGCTCGTTTACGAAGCTCCTCCCCTTCGTTATCTAACGACCTCGGCTTCTCTCAGGTGTTCCTGCGGATTTCGTGGTGAACACCAGTAACGCCGGATCCGGCGCTCTGTCGGTCATCATCGATGGCCCGTCCAAGGTGAAGATGGACTGCTCCGAGTGTGTGGACGGCTACAAGATCACATACACACCCATGGCACCTGGGAACTACCTGATCTCCATCAAATACGGCGGGCCACAGCACATCGTGGGCAGTCCCTTTAAAGCCAGAGTCACAGGTACACACACACACACACACACACATATGAGAAATCCTTCTCACAAAATAAGAGGAACAAATACAGTGAAAGAGAGAAAGAATGACAGAGAGAGAAAGAGATAAGAAAGTGTGAAGAATTTTAGTTTTAATTGTGGAAAGTATGGTAAGAAAGTGTGTGTGTGTGTGTGTGTGTGTTTTGCAGGCAATCGACTATCAGGAGGACACAGTCTTCACGAGATGTCCTCGGTGCTGGTCGAGTCGATGAGTCAGAGCTCGAAGGCGTCGGCGTTCAGCTCCAAACCCAGCGTGTCACTGCCCTCCGACGCCAGCAGGGTGGTGTGTCAGGGGGCGGGGCTATGCAGAGCCTTCATCAACACACAGAACATGTTCACTGTCGACTGCAGCAAAGCAGGTAACACACACACCCACTGATGGCATTTATATTTATAATGTGTAAGGCACTTCTGTAACTCGCTCTGGATAAGAGAGTCTGAGAAATTGATAAATGTAAATATTATATATACTGCTGCTGGGTGCCATTACTTTTTCACATGGTTCTACTTTAAGATTTGACTCCTCGTAGGGCGGGGTTTCAGTAGATAGGCGGGGTTTTAGTGATAAAGTTGATTAAAAGGGGTTGGGCTTCTGAGCTTTAGATTAAAATGTATCGTCAGAGTTGGTTTTGGGGGCGGAGCTTCAGAATTATAATTAGATGGAAATCTAATAAATAAAACTGAGGCATGATGCTTCTTCTTCTTATTATTATTACTGTTGTTACATTTACAAACCGTGTGTGTGTGTGTGTGTGTGTGTGTGTGTGCGCAGGTACGAACATGCTGATGGTGGGGGTCCACGGGCCGAGGACGCCGTGCGAGGACGTCTACGTGAAGCACCTCGGAAACAAACTGTACAACGTGACGTACACGGTGAAGGAGAAGGGCAACTACATCGTCATCGTGAAGTGGGGCGACGAGTCCGTGCCGGGAAGCCCCTTCCACATCACCGTGCCCTAAATGCAGTGCACTAGATTATATTGCCCTAGACCATAGTGCCCTAGATCCTAAGTACCCCCCCTCCCCCACTGCGCTATTTATAAGTGTACGATATTAAAGAAAAGAAAGAAAAAAAACAAAACAAAACATGCTGAATCCCTTTACTTGTGCTTGCTGAAATCTGGGCTGTGTTCCAATCCTGCCTGTAGCATCCTGTAGTGTCCCTCCGTCTCTAGTGGCCCTCATCCTGTAACGCCCCCTCGTCCACTTCCCCTCGGTCGCTCCTGTCTTTAGTGTCGACTCGAGAGCACGCGCATCTCCATCATGCCATTATTTATAAACAGCAGACAAAACTGTCAAACAAGTACACGTCCGGAATCACATCATGTGCACTACGTAGTGCACTGCTTCAAAGAGTGCTGAGAAATCCCACAATGCACCGCAGCAGCTTCGTGTTCAGTAGGAAACGTCATAAAGCTCGACTTTAACAACATTCCTTAACTGCAGCAGTTTAACTACCACAGTGCAGTCTGGTCCAGATTACCCAAAATGCACTTTCGAGGCATGGAGTTGATCGTTTTCCTGTAACAGCGCGTCCCTGAGTGGTTTATTCCTCTTATTTACTTTCGTCTCTCAAGTGTAATGAGACGAGACGAAGCGCCCCCTGGTGTTAGTCTCGAGCTCCTCTGTGTCCTGAAGATCACACTTATAGCTCCACTTCTGACTGTTACACAGCGCTCACACTGGAGACTCCTTACACTCATGTCTCACACACACACACACACACATCTCTGCTTTCAGAACACATTTACCGTCCCTGTGAGCGAGTCGTTACTATGGAAACGAGTGCATTAATATCACCCTGCGCTACAGTCAGAGCCGCTGTTAGAGACTTAATCAATACCTCCTGAAAAAGTAAACCATCACTCCTGCGGTGCATTGTGGGTAAATTCTGCTCTACACTGTGTGTGTGTAACGGCACCGCAGTGATTCAAAGTGAGTGTTTAGGGGTGTGCATGACTGCAGGGTTGGAACACAGCCGCTCCTGGTTCCGCTCCTTCCTAAACATCCATCAGATCAAATTATTTTCTTATATGTGTGTGTGTGTGAGAATATGATGCTTTAAACAGAACAACTGCGTGTGTGTTTTGTATGGCTTTATTAGTGTTTTTATTATTAACCAAACAGTTACTGATTTAATAAAGATCAGAGTTTTGTGAATTTGCACTAAAATGAGTTTTTATTCTTTTCCTTGAACAAAAACCTCTGGATCAAATCGTTGTTAGCAGAGACACAGCGCCACCCTGAGGTGAGCAGTAGATTTACAGCAGTTTAACTCAGGAATAATTTTATCCACATGCAGATAGTTTTAGTTACTTAATTTATATATATATATATATATATAAAATCAAAAACATTTAGCACTATATATATATATATATATAAATACAGAATGTGTGTGGCTAAGGAGCTACTCCTTAAGTTTAGCTACTTCTCACTTTACAAAAAATGTCAAGTTGCTAACTCCAGCCGTTTTGGAGAAATGATTTTGTGTCCCAAAAATAGTATAACACTGAAAAATTTCTGTCTCGCTTCAAACAATAATAACTTAAATGCAAATTATTTACATTTCTTTGAGTATTGATACTAGAATTTCTGTAGCTTTTTACTTCTAGAAGCATATGACCTGTAAAAAAAGATGTTGCTTAAACTAAAGCATTCCATACAAAATCAAGTATTAAAAAACAACAAAAAAAAATCACAAGACTTTAAAAAGTCAAAATTGGGCTGCAGTATTTTAAAATACTGCACTTTTTCAAGTTTGTCTTTTCATATGAAATCTAAATCGTTTCATCTGAATGACAGTTAAGTTCAAATTAACATTACATACAAACTTCCATAATTTCTTTTGACTGTGTAAAGCTGCTTTGTAACAGTCACCGCTATTAAAAGAATTATACAAATACAATTAGTATGAAAAGCTGAAGTGGTTTTACACCAATTGTCCAGAAATGAAAAGTGTAGAATTTAAAACACTAAGTACTTAATATTAGAATTGTTTTAGTTCATTAACAATTTAAAAGTGATAATTTTGTTTAAAAAAAAAAATCTTTGAGAAATGGCACACCAAGTCAGTGATCGGTGAAATCAGATCTTATTAACCTGTGTGAAGTTGACCAGAGATGACCACACACACTGCATTAATGTCACTAATATACAGTATATATAACAAACTAATTTCCTTAAAAACTACTGTAACATTAAACAGAGCAGACTTTAAACAACGGGAGACGTTTATAACTGAGAATGAGGACGAACACTACTGTCTTGTTTCAAACCGGTTTAGGGGGGGAAAAAATTTAAGCTTTTTCTTTTAACAACCCTAAACCAAAACAACGCTCTCACCTTTACAACAGAAAACATCCGTCTAAAGAAGGCCGGGGTTTAATGACTGACACTTTACACACAGTTCAGCTGATAAAATGTTCAATAAAATTTTCTTGTCAGACAAAGAATAAACACAAATAGCACAAATTTTTTCTTTATAGTTTATTTTTTGCAAAAACAGAATGTTTTATGCGGTGAGCACGCAGGCTCCGCCCACTCCTTTGATCTTTTCCTCTGCCCGCCGGCTGAAGAATTTGGCCTTGACGATGACGGGCTGTTTGGGGAGTTTACCCTTACCCAGCACCTTGAAGTACCCCTGAAACACACACACACATTATTAAATACATGCATCATTGCAGTCGTGTTTCATTCACCATGACAGAATACACACGCAACAGCAGAGTGACTCTGGCAAAAAAAAAAAATAAACCAAAAAAAAAAAAAATAAACATTTTTTATAAAAATAACTTGCACAAATCATTTTCTCACTAATCTGATTTAGGCTCAAACCCCTTTTCTCGCTCTTACACACTTTCCCTGAACAGCTTAGTGGTACAGCGCATGTTAGTGTGTTGTATTAAGGTCTAATCCTTTATAGTCACTGATTTGAGATTCTGTACAACAGTAAATGACATCAGTACTGAAAGTTGACACTGTGGTCAAACCGAGAGGATTAAAATATAATATATATATGTATTTATTTATTTATTTATTAAAAATACCCAATCTGGCAACACAGCTCTCTCAGCACTACACAGCCTGACGAGCTCTACTCTGATTGGCCAGAAGTTTTTCTAGAGGGTCCTTCCATTTAAACTCTGGTCTGCAAGTGTGCCCTCTTGTGGTGTACGAGCATAAATATGTGCAGGAATTCTTAAAACAATCAGTATTCATTCATTAATATCTCCAACACACACAACTATAACACTACACTCAAAGTTCTGTGTGTTAAAGATGAGTATGCAGTGTCTGTGAGGAAGCCACAGAGCTCCAGAGACTGTCAGTTTACCAAATCATGACTGGAGTAATCAAGAGTGTCCAGAGAGCGAGCAGACAGTAAAGCTGTGATTATTCCCGTTTTTAAACATTAAAGATTTAATTACTCATAAAACATTAACAATTAAAAGTTAATTAACTGATGTTTGTCTAGCAAAATATTTTTTTTATATTTTATAATCTCTCTGGGGACTTGACAGTCTGATAGTTCAGGACTGGTACTTCCTACAAGTCTACCAATTAGAGCGATGTAAACACGGCGCCGCCGCCCACCCAACATCCTCCGCGCCTCTCACATCACACCTCCCCCGTGTCAATCACCGGCCGTCATAACACATCGGCTGCGCGAGGCAAACCGTGGAAAACTCGTGCCGACAGCTCGCACTTTTCTCACACCTCACCCCTCACACCTGTGGCAGACAAGCTACGGCGTCCTTACCTGAGCGCGTGAGAAAGTAAAGAGGCGCGTCTCGTGCTGATGAGCTCGTGGGTGACAGCGGTTAGCGCGTGATGGGTTCGTGTTTGACAAGCATTGTCTGGAAGAATGTTTAATCCGGATATGATTAATTCACCATGTGGACTAACTGGATTTGAGTCGCTGGCATGAATTAGCTACAACTTTGGCAGTTACTGGTCAGCAGCGTTGGGCATGTGAGTGTGTGTGAGTGTGTTTTTTGTGCAAGTTTCTGCCTAAATTGGGCAATCCTTCTACATGCAAGGTTTTTTTTTATAGTATAGATGACACCACAAAATGAGCACATTGCTGAGTAAACAGTAGAAATCAGTAACAAATCAGTAAACAAAAAAATTATGTGAAAATAAATCATAAACAATCAGAGGGGGGAAAATCATAGAACATAAACCTGAATATCAGGTGAAGATTAAAAAGGATGACTTGAAAAAAAAATTAAATGCATATACCAAACCTATGTTAAAAACAAATAAACTGTGTTTTTTGTGCAGTTCACAAGTAAAATTGTGGGAAAATCACCTGTGAAAGTGTAAACATGGATAAGATCTTAAAAATGAATTAATTTTGAAAAAATCTATGCAAAAATTGTAAAAAAAAAAAAATAAAAAAAAAAGTAAAATGTAAAAAAAAGTTTATATGATGCATCATATGTGACAATAATAAAAAAAAAAAAGTGTTTTCTACGAGTGATTCCACTGAGGGGGGAAAATCACTACTGAAAAGAAGTGATTTGTGTGGCAAAAAAATTTTTTAAATGTTGTTTAGTGTAAAAGAATAATGTGACATGACAGGACAGTGACATGACAAAATAATTATTCATGAAAAAGTTAACATGAAAAATCTATCAGTTGCAAAAAAAATATTAAAGAATAAAGAAAAAAAAACACATGAACAATCAAACACTGTGTTAAAAATCACATTGGAAAGTACAAAAAAATCTTTATTTCTCTATATAATCCCCTACTACACTAATGCACTCATCCCAGTGTTTGGATACCACTAGTGCTTGGATACCATCAAGGTAGAAAGTTTTCTCAGTACGTCGATCAGACTGCCGGCTTCACATCTGAAACACAGGCCTCCCAGGAACTCCTTTAATGGCCCAAACTGTACAGGGGATGTGGCGATAACTCCCAGCCGAGTTCCTGTAATGTGGAAGTGGTGTTGGTGAATGATTGTGTGTACAGTTCCCACAGACAGATATGTCTCTTCCATAAGTTGGCGACAAGTTATCCAGCAATTTTTAATGATCCTGCTTTAGAAAATCTTGTTAAAAATGCAAGAGAAGAAGTGCATTGCACATTAAACGATAAACTAATCTCAGAGGAAGAGGTTGCATTAATAATAATAGAAATCTCACTACTATTGCTCTGTAATGTTTAAAAGTTCATTTAATGGTTGCCCAGTGATTAAGATTGTCAGTGTCATGCAGGAACAACCAAGGTTAGGGTGGAGGACACTAGTCAAATGTTTTTACACAGACCATAATGAAAATAACGTTAGGTACAGTAATAATATTGAAATTGTAATGTCAATGTTTTTTTGTTTTTTTTTAAGATGTAACAATGATATGTTGAACAAATGTTGCTTAGGTGGATGCATTCCACATGTGGCGTTTCATTTACTTATGGATGAGGATTAGGAGTTTTCGCTACCCTAGGGCGTCTCTCCAATAAAATCATTGGGTCTAACTTGGCTGATTCATAGTAAAGGTTCTGGGTATTCTCTTAACTTCATCTGTTCCTAGCAATCTGGAAACTAAAAATAAAATGCAAAATGTATTCAATTGTAAGTTGGAATTTGGGAAATGTAATAAATCTTTGTACATATTATTGTGAATAAAAGGTTGCTATTATTTGGGTAAAGGCTTATTCTCAGATAAAGAGCCAGACTGACATGATAGCATTGTTCCTAAGGTTTTTATGCCAAAATCAGGTTCTCCAATAGGAATAGGAGGATGTTGAGGAAAACACACATCCACATCCACACACATAACAAACCGCTCTTGGCATGCGGGCATAGGTAGAGGAGGCAAAAACAAACAGACACACAAACACACACTCCTTTCTGCAAATGGAGCAGGCCTGGTGCACCTAGTGGTTCCTCTCTCAGGCGACAGGCCCCATCTGCCACCTGCTCCTCCTTCTCCTGTGTGTGTGTGTGTGTGTGTGTGTGTCCCAGTCCCGGCGACAACTGTCGAGCAGCCCACGCAAGATTGATTATCAGTCAAAGCCCATGGCACTAGCGGCAGATTTCACTGGGTTAAGCTTGCTGATCCAGCAAAGAGCGAGAACGCACGGCTACGCCAGGCCGTGCCAACCCGCGCCCGATGCTCACAGAACAGCCATGCGTGTCACCATGAAAGCGAGCCAAGGAAACACAGCTGCGGCACAGAAGTTCCGGCCTGCAAAACTTGGCGCTCGGCAACGGCCTCATAAATAAACATGGCTGCTGGATGGCACCATTTTCCGCCGTCTCCCCGGCCAGGAGAAATAGCATTTGAACTCCTGCACTGCCCTTTCCAGGAGGGACATCTCAATAAAGAGCGTACTCGAAGTGAAGCGAAGGAAATGATGGCCAAAGCTAGTAGTTAACCTTGGTACTTGTCTGGATTTCCAGGTATATTTCCCCTCAAGACAGACATTTCAAACTCTCCAAAGAGAAGAGCTAAAAATACAACATAATATTTCACTGGTCTGTTTGGGGATGTGTGTGTTAGCTTTCACTGCCAACTATGGTATAGTCTGCATTAATGTAGCAAGTAGCGTTAGCTAAGGGGCCTGGGGGGGTCAACCAAATGCCTTCCTGTTTAAATCCTAGCAACAATTTCTTAATCAGAAATAGTTAATACTGTATCGCTGGCAACCACCAGGAAATACCACATAAGCTGTACATCAAGTTCAGCTACTGAGTTTGGCGTATCAGAAAGCAGACATCATGATTAACTATAGAAAGAATGTCTATTCGCATAGAATCCTAATAATTGCAATAATCTTCACTCACTCACTCATCGTCTATACCACTTTATCCTGTATACAGGGTCGTGGGGGCCTGAAGCCTATCCCAGGAGACTTAGGACATGAGGTGGGGTACATCCTGGACAGGGTGCCAATCCATCACAGGGCACACACACATACACACACCCATACACACACTGCAGTTAGCCTAATCTGTATGTCTTTGGACTGTGGGTGGAAACCAGAGTACACCGGAAGAAACTCACCAAGCACGCGGAGAACATGCACACAGCCCAGAGGTGGAAATCGAACTCTTGACCCCAGAGGTGCAAGGTGACGGTGCTGACCACTCAGTGTATTTTAATTATAATTGTTTTTTTTTTTTGACCAAGGTTTTTTTTTCATCCAAGGTTTTAAACAAATAAATTAAATTATTAGATTTATAATTATTAGATTTAATATTAAATTTCTCAAACCCTAATCTCAGAAATAAATATATTGAGAGCAATATATTTTGTAGACGTGCTTAGAATAGACATGTTCGTAGATGTGCTTAGAATAGAGAACAAATGACCAAAAAAAAAAAAAAAAGTTTCTATGCTCTACTAAAGTAATCTCCTGCTTTGATGTTAAACACTCCATAACTATTTAGGTATTATTCTAGCTACGAGCGGTGTTCAAATCAAACTGGGACTTGTAGAGAACTTTTTATGTGATTGAAGGCGTAAAAATGAGTGACATTTACAGAAGACAGCACGGTGATGAGTCCGTGAATGACGATCCATCTTGAGGTGCCCCGAAGCACACTGCAGACGTTCTCGTGTACATTGAGTGAGATCCTTGAACAACGTTGGATAACTTGTCTCAAATGTGGAAGTGATGCATCTATCTGTGGAAACGCACAATCATTCACAAATACCATTTACACAGTACAGGAACTTGGCTGGGAGTTATTGCAACATCCCCCATACATTCCCGACCTTGCTCCACATGTTTGGTACACCATTAAATGGAGTTCCTGGGAGGCCAGGGTTTCAGACGTGAAACAGGCAGTCCTATCATGGCTTCTGACATAATGACGGGAGTTTTTACTCTCATAACTGCAGTCTGTTATTTTGCACAATCAAAGTCCTGGTTTCACTTGAACGCCCATTGTAGTTAGGTTATTAGCTCCCTGGAAATCAATAATAAGCTCACAGGCAAATTAATAGTAATTTAACAATTTTAGTAGAAGCAGGTATAGAGCAATATGGTCTTCCATGATCTTCCATTTTTACTTTATTTAACCCTGTTCCTGATTTCTCTTTTTTTTTTTTGGATGAGGCTTAATGCTGTGTTTGTCTGTAAAGTCCAGGCAGGTCAGCTTTGGCCTTAGTTAAATACAGTGCAAATTGTATATATATAATTTTTTAAAAATGTTCTGTATATACAGTCCTCCTTTTTTTTTTTTTAAATCTCAAAATTGTAAAAGTTAATTTCAAATAATGCTCTTTAAGGCAAATCTTCCTCCTATTAAGTTTAAAAAAAAAAGATATAAAGCATGTAACATATATACTGTATGTAATTAAAATATAAAAAATTCATATACTACTGTAGTTTTGTCAGCTTCCAAACTAATTTCTTTGGTTGACGTCTTGACAGCATGAATTTTTGGACCAAAATGATGTGCGATGCTTTAAATGCCAGCCTCAGGCTTGTGTGTTAAATGAAGGATAAATATATGTGCAGTCAGTCTGATCTAAACCAGTGATTAAGTTTTGTCTATCTTAGGAAAATATTCACCTATATTAGCAATTACCTCAACTCGATTTCCTTCTGCTTGATCGATTCAGCTCAATTAAGAGACCGCGAGTCGGAAAAAGAAATAAAGGGCTTATTTGGTCTTGCTTGCTCTTAATTGAACAGAAAACACCCTCTCTTTGGCCGGGTTTCTAAACACATGGAACGCTCACAAATGTCTGGGCCTCGTGAAGCTCTTTGACGACGGTCCCCATGTGGTTGGCATTCCCGTCGGAAAAACAAACGCTATCGGTTAGCACTCGATGCTCGCGGAGAGACGGGCACTGGAGGAGGGGAATTCACCCCGAGGATAATGCTGGTTAGCGGGGGAGCTGGCGTAAACCGTGGCACCCTGCCAATTAGCTGTCCGTCAATCCGCTCTCCTACCCTTTTCCATGGCGCAGGCCATTGTGCGAGATTTAAATTGGCTGGTGAGTACAGTGTGCGTGTCATGCTGAGATGTAACTCTTTAATCCGTGATTAAACATACTCGCTTTTCTCTAGGCCTTGCTCCCTGTCTCGTTGTAGTCCCAGGTACGAGACGGTGGTGGCGCAAGCGTCCTGCTGCAAAGCAAACATTTGCCGTGTTCTGAAATGTTTTCGCTGGACTGTAACAGCGAACCAGAGGACCCCCCATGTAGGCTAAGACAGCGGGGTGAAGCTTGGCAGAGGTTCAAGGCCTCGAATTCCTCCGTCCTCCTGCAGCGGGGGCCGAGACACGGAGACTGTTTTCTCCTTTCTTCCCCTGGGTCTTCTTTCTCCTGCTTGTCTTCATGCCATGCTTTCTTTCTCTCATCTCCGCGCTGGTGTCAGCGGGGTCACTCTGTTTGCCGAGGGCACGAATGGCGAGGCGGAACAATGGCGCGACATCAGGGACAAAGCTGCCCACTCTACTTGAATTACAAGTGGTTGGTACTCGTGGAGAATAAAGCGTGTTTCAATGGACCATTCAAGGGGCACTGTGGATCCTCACCCAGGGTAAAGGCAATGGGCAAACACACACGCACACACACGCATATTCACACACACACACACACACACACACACTCTCCTGCATGCACACACATCCTGAGTGAAGCACTGAAGTGTACTGTAAACAGTATTCCGAGCGAATTTCATACTAATTACCGCCTCAGTTCTGTACACTTCACACACAATGTGTGCCAACTCTTTTTGTTAGACATTATAGACCACAATGTAATCATTGTTGATGTTAGACAACACGCACCAGATCACAGACAATAGCACAAGCATGTCATAGTTGGAATCTCAGTAGGAAACATTTCCCTAAATGTACAATTTTTATGCAGTCATTACAGGAAAATTAACACGCGGTACCTATGAGACAGGATGAGATCCATTAAGGCATTTGGAAGACATTCTTATTCATTCAGAGTGACTTACATTTGTATTTCATTACACATGTGAGCAGTTGAGGGTTAAGAGCCTTGCTCAAGGGCCCAACAGGGACAACTTGGCAGTCGTGGGATTTGAACCTGGGACATTCTGACCTTCTTAACCACTGAGCTACCCCAGAATAATCACTGTTTTACTTTTAATAGCCTCTATTAGGTAAGTGATAAGTGGCCAATAGACCTCGTATCAGGCTATGTCTCAACCTACGACAGGTGTTCAAGTCAAACTGGGACTTTTGATTGTACAGAATAACAGAACACAGTTATGAGAGTAAAAACTCCCTTTATTTCTCTATATGCATTTATCCCAGGGTTTCATTAGTGCTTGGATACCATCAAGGTAGAAAGTTTCTTCAGTACCCTGGCATCCCAGGAACTCCTTTAACAGTCCAGTCATGTGGGAATGTCTCGCAGCGAGGTCAGGAATGTACAGGGCAATAATTTCTAAAAATATCTGAATGTTCACCTCGGCCGGGATTGTCATTCACAGAGGTACGACATTCTTTACACTCCTCCATAAGAAACTCCTTGTCCTCCTTGGCGTAGTATTGGCAAAGGCACACTGATACATGCATTTAAAGAAAATAGCATTTTAGAAATTAGGGTACACAACCAGATCATGCAGTGTGCTTGAGTTCCAATCAGCGCTGATTTCATGTTTCTTTTAATTCAGGTTTATTTTCATCATTCATGTGCTTCTGTATTTACATCATCATGTTCATTACGGTTTGATGTTTTGCCTTGCATCCGCCACTTTTTCTCAGTCGTGTCCCAGTTCTCTGTGTTTAGCTTTGATTTCGTTTTCCTTATAAACCCCTAAAATTGTATTGTTTTGTTGCAAAGTCTTATCAAGTCTCCATGCTGTTAAAGCTGAG
Source organism: Platyallabes tihoni (assembly GCA_030068045.1). Classification (NCBI taxonomy): domain Eukaryota; kingdom Metazoa; phylum Chordata; class Actinopteri; order Siluriformes; family Clariidae; genus Platyallabes; species Platyallabes tihoni. Next base: position 27,061,202 of record JAQQZS010000002.1, read on the forward strand.
CCTTGGTTTTGGATTTACCTTAACACCATGTCCTGACTTCACAACACATTCCAGATCTGTCCATCAATCGTTCATATGGGGTCATCGTCCAGGGGTCCTGGATCTTATTCCAGGGAACACAGGGCACTAGGTGGGTGTTGGAACTCAGGGCACTACAGTAGGTTCCAGCTCATCGGTTGGCACAAGCACACATGCTGACACACCCAGTCATTCACTAGAGACAATTTGGAAACAATTGTCACCCTACAGTGCATGTCTTTGGACTTTTGGAGGAAACACAAGAAATGGACCTAGTGCCCATTGCTTTGCTAGTTTGCCCATTGCCTTTCCTTGGGAAAAACATGCAAGATGTTTTTTGAAATGGATGTGCGGAACTGATGTGCAAACCTGTAAGCCACTAAGCCACTGTTCCACCATAACAGATTTACTTAAAGAGAAATATTTAACTGGCAAAACACTATGAAAAGCTTATAAACTAATAGTTTCATGTAGTTTTTTTTTTGTTTTGTAACGATTTTTTAACATTTTTATTTGCAATAAATTTCACTTATTAGAATTATTTTAACTTCCTTATCCATATGAAATAGTTCTTCCTTTAGATTTCACGACCTCAGCAGCGACCTCATTTCCCCTCTCGTCAGATCCAACCACTCAGCATTCAGCACCACCAGTATACTAAAAACCGGCCTGATCATCTGTCATCATCTGCACCTGTTTCTCACTGGTTCATGCCTTAAGTTAGGCTTTTATGCTTCAGTGATTCACAGGACACTGCAATCGGTCAGGTACAGGAAGTGGATTGAAAATGAGAGACAAAAAAGTCCTTCACGAAGCCTGGAGAACTATTTCTCAAGATTAAATTAATAATACAAGATAATATAGGGCTTTGGAAGCAAAATATGATTAAATAAAGGGGGTCAAAACTTTTACACCGTACAGTATGTGAAAAAACAAAACAACCAAACTTTAAACTGAGAAACTGAGTGGTTGGATTCAGTTGGAAAAGCATTTGTTAAATTCTTATGACTCAATTGTACACAATCATTCAAAAGTCAACATTTTCATAAAGCTTCCATCTCTATTCATTTTCCCCGTGACCAATTTGACCATTGGATATTATCCATGTCATAGCTCTTTCTGTATTACTGTGTTCTTCATCATTATCCATTTCTCAACAAAGGACTGCTGTGGATTGTCTTTAATTAGTGGTTTGGCATCGCTGGTATCCAGCTACCCACACACTCGCTGGCGAAGAAGTTTTGGAGAGACGTTCACTCTGGGGAGAAGGTCACATTGAGCTGCACCTGATCTCTCTCTCTCTCTCTCTCTCTCTCTTTCTCTCTCTCTCTCTCTCTCTTTTTCTCATATATTTAAGCAACACTCCAAGTCTGAGCTGTTAAGTGAAATGTACAAAACATGAGCTATTATCTGAACTCCTTTCAGAGTTATAAAGTTCATTTGATCTATCAAAAGAACATCTCAGTGTTCCATGTCTGGATTCTTTAAAAAGGGATTGAACAAAATTCTAAGGACCTGAAAGTAAGTGTGTGTGTGTGTGTGTGTGTGTGCATAGTGAACAATTGGTGAACAATTCAGATCAACCACAACCCTGACAACATTACTTAAACGATTTAGTACAAAATATTAATTTTTCCCCCAGACTGATATGAGACGCACATGTGTGGACCTGATTAGTGCAGTGCAGTGAAGCCCACACACAACCCCACCCCTCCTTGCACCACCTCTGACCCAAGACATTAACAAATGTACCCTTGGGAGGTTAAGAAGCCCCAGGGAAACCAGGTAAAGCCAAATTTCCAGTAGAAAAACGATCACTCAGATAATCTGGCTTACACAGTGTTGCATGAACATCAGCCAAGAGCATGCTGAATAAAAACTACAGTTTAACCTAGACTATTTAACTATTTTATTTAACAAAATGTTCTGTGTTGGATCAGATCTATATTGAACAGCAATGGAGCCTAAAACAGTTCCTTAGCCATGCGTCATTGCTGCTGGTCCCATGCAAGTCGAACTCTGATCATGTCCGTCATCCAACTCCAGAGCAAACACCTCACAATCCTGCCTTGAAATACAAAATGATGGGGAATTTAATAATAATAAATAATAATTATAAATGTTCAACAACTCACAATGTTAAAAAAAAATGAAATGAAATGATTCCACTCTCATTCATTCATATTCAGCAGAAGCCCACACACATCCACCCACACACACGCTCACCTACCCGCCTACCCACTCACTCACCCAAAACACACACACACACACACACACACACTCACACACAGAAAAACATGGTGCTTTTAATCACTTTGGAATTTGTTAATTAGCATGTTGAATTTGATGCTTGTTCCTCATCAGTAATTAACACGTACATATTTATAGACTGGCTCTACTCGTGTGCTTGCTTTAAGTATCGGGTTATCGTTTCTCGAGCTCGAGATGGGCCAGGAGTGTCACGGAAAAAAACGTTCGGCTGTTTGTGCTTTTGAGAAGAAGCCTGATTAACACCTAGTGTGTTTCAACAAACATCATGCGAAATGTGCTAATAGATCCTGACTAGCCTTTCAAAAAGTTGGTACGTAGAGACAAAGAACATCGTGTCAAAAACAAATTTTCATGTTCCAGCAAATAATGTTCAAAAAAGAATTATGTGCTGTAGCAGGACAGCTGGACAAGAAATGACTATAGACTAAAATTGTTGCATATATACATAATATAAATATATAAATATTATTTATAAAATTATATATATATAGTGTCTGTCTTGAATGAGTTGTATCTTGGAGCACAAAACTGAAGCACATTATCAAGCACACACTTGCATTTGAGCATTTGAACGTTTGCTCAAGTACTCAATGCACAACGAAAAAATCCAAAGAGTGGAGTCGGACCTGATCTTGTTTCAAAAGGAACAAAGGAGTATCAACAACTATGCATACTTCAGGCTGGATGCCAAATCTGTTAATTATTGAATTCAATCAGGCCCCTTATCCCCAGTGAAGGGAAATCTTAATGCTTCGGCATGCCAAGACATCTTGGACAAGGCTATGCATTATAACTTTGTTCCAACAGTTTGGGGAGGCCTTTTTCTATTCCAACATGACTGTGCCCCAGTGCACAAAGCAAGAACTTTAAAGACTTTGTTTGATGAGTCAGTGTGGAAGAACTTGACTGGCCCACACAGAGTCCTGACCTCAACAGCACAACGTGAACTTTTAAACCAGCAATGTGCTTTCCAGTTTTTACAGTCTGTTTTCTACAACCTACCACAGTGGGGCAGTGGTAGCTCAGGAGGTTAAAGTTCTGGGTTACTGATTAGAAGGTTGAGGTAAAGAGGAAGAACAGAAGAGGACCAAGTACTGAGCCTTGTGGGGCTCCAGTAGGGAGTTTGCATGGAGCAGATGTGGTTCCCTTCCATGACATCTCATACATCAAATCTCACCACACATGGTAGTAAGCCAACCATTGCCTGTACATGGCTTGTAATTAGCTAGCAGAATAAGATTCCACCAGAAGTGCCACTATTATGCTTTTTCAAATATGATCTTTCGTGCAGTGTGTATGTTAACATAAACTATCTGCACTATCTGTGACGCTGACAGTGCACCATAAATGAAGTTTTTATCTATTAAAAAAAAAGAGTCGGCTCACATTCGCCTAAACGAGTCGTTAGCAAATCTATTTCTACTCTGTTACGGATCCACGTCACTCCATAACATATTTGCATAATGTCCGCCCACGTTCTACGTCGCGAACAACTTG
>JAQQZS010000002.1:27065087-27082627 GCA_030068045.1 Platyallabes tihoni
GACAGACTGAATCTTCGAACTGCTTCACACGAGTCGTTTACGAATCATTTAGAAATGGGGTAAAATTAAATCTATTTCTGGAGAAAACTAAAGTGTTTTTTGACCTTGCATACATGTAAACCTGTTTTAAGAGACTCAAAAAGCAATATTAGCAACCTTTAAAATGGCATAATTGGGGCACTTAAAGACACAGTTAAAAGATACCACAGCACATCAAAATTATATAAAAAATAAAATATACTGCTTTTGTTTTCATTTGATTTTATTCATCTTCTTGTTCTTTGTTGCCTATTTTATTATTGTTGTATAAAATTAATAAGTAGTATGATATTATGATAGTATGATGATTATAATACTTTTCAAAATATTTAATAATTACATGAAAAAACAATACAATTGAAGGGACAAAATTGACATGATAAAATAGAAAGAATAAAACAGAATCTGAATCATTATTGCTAATAAAGCCCAAAGGTAAACAATATGTTTCTTGTGTCACATGTGTCAGTTATCAAAACGCTCATTAAAACATTTTTGTAATTAGCAGCACGAGGCATGAGTGGCTGAGGTGTGTTCGGGGCGATGTGTTCTTCTACAAGACCAGTTGGTGTGATTGTTTATTTTGAAATAATTCTCACAATTATTAGAAGAAACAAAAAAAACAACAACCACCTGACAGCTTTTCGCAACATTTTCATGCTATAAATTGATCTATCTATCTATCTATTAGTTTGTACTGTATATAATAAATATATCATAATATCATAAATACCTTCCTCATGGAAACAAAAGGAAGAAAATGAACCTTTTTATATTGCTGTTTTTTTTTTTTTTTATTTTGATAGCAATCTATTTCCTGCAACTAATAAGAGAAGTTACTTTTTTGCTTATTTATTCATCTTCTATACCGCTTATCCTGTAAAAGGTCTTGGGGGCTGGAGCCTATCCGAGGAGACGTTGGGCAGAAGGTGGGGTACCAATCCATAACAGGGCACATGGACACAAACAAAACACTACGGCAATTTGGAAACACCAATTAGCCTTCCTTTGGAAGGAAACCGGAGAACCCAGAAGAAACCCACAATGACAAGAAGAACATGCAAACTCCATACAGACCAGACGCAGGATTTAAACCCTTGCGCCTTCCGGGCAGACGGTTTGAATACCACATCGGGTCTGTATGCACAGTGCTAACTGCTACACCACCGTGTCACCTACTGTTCAATTTAATTTTATGTTTCATGAGCTTTTATTTTTTGGTGGCTGAGTGTCATACAGTGTCAATGGGTGTGTGAGTGTGTGTGTGCCCTGCGATGGATTGGCACCCTGTCCAGGGTGTACCCTGCCTTGTGCCCTAAGCCTCCTGGGATAGGCTCCAGGCCCCCACGACCCTGAATATAGGATAAAGCGGTATAGAAGATGAGTGAGTGAGTGAATGAGTTTGTGTCATACAATATTTATACATCATTCTGGGAAAACTCTTCACAAAGTGATATTTACATAGCAGGAACCTTAACGTTCTTAGAGCGTTGTAATATAATTGTAAAAATTATATTTATGTTCCCCATTGCAGCATTGTGTTAGGAGTACTTGTTCAAACGTATCTCATTGTCACGTAATTAGCATTTTTCATAATTCTAACTTAAAAGAAAATACTTAAAACCAATGTCAACAATCAAAAATTAGTTCTTATTATACAGTATATTACAGACTTTCCTGAAATTAAATGTTGTCTTTTCCTTTTGGATGTACACTGCCTGCCAAAGAAATGGCACCATTCTAGAAGGGTAAAATTATTGAGCTGTAGCAAGCAAATAAAACACCTAAGGATATTTGAAATTACAGGACGTGGGTTAAGAAGCCTTTATCAAACACATTATCAAAACCCAGAAGGGTTAGTGCTAAACCGTCAACTTTGTGGATGAAATGTGGTTGGAAAAAATCATGAATGGAGATTACTTAAAACACTTGGTGAAGTTGCATGATACAAAGAATAAACAGTAAAAGCCAGAGCAATGTTTAATAGTGAAAGTAAGACCATTTCCATATAAACTTTGGATTAAACACAGAGGATGGCTATCCAAGGGCGTTGTGATCTTGCATGACGATGCACATCCGCACACTTCTGCTCACACTGTCGACACTTTGTTTTGAGATGTTCGAGCATCCCTCCAATAGTCCTGATCTTTCTCCAACATTAATCTTTCACCTGTTTGGTCCCCTGAGAGCAGCCCTACAAGGATGAAGATTCACTTCTAATGGAGAAGTAAAGACAGTGGTGCACTAGTGTCAGGCTAAAAACATTTTCTAAAAGTTTATTCAAATAAACACTACAGCTAGAGTGCATATAATTTGTGACACACACTCACATTTAGTATAGCACGCTTTAAACAGAAATACATCCTTCAACTACATGCCGTTTCCATAGAAACCGCGTACTCAGGACCATGTCCTGTGTTGCTCTCTAGTTCACTCGGGTGAAAATTAGATTTACACTATATATTTTGTTAAATTAAGAAGAAATATGCGCATAATTCAAAGAATAAATAAATAATTACCTTAAATAAGTATTTAGATATTGTGTACCGTGCTGTGAGTAACAAAGAAATGTAGTTTCATATGAACGATATCAGTGTTTCTGCCGAGGCGAAAATAGTGGGACACTCGAGAAGCTAAGCTGATGGTTAGCGTTAGCATGTACATGTGCAGTTTGGGGCTCAGGAGAAGCACCGAACATTTTCTTGACCTGAGCTTCGCTTTTTGACTTGGAGTTCACTGTCACGGTTTGTATAAAGCTGTTTTAAGTGTATTTTAAACGGATGTATGGGCTGTTAGCTGAGCAACAGCGCTAGCTAGTTATCTTAGCCTGCTAATCTATACAGCTAGCAAGAACTTGGAGTTTATAATGGATCATGGCTCTTTGGAGAAATGATAAGGTAAACTCTAGTAATTTTTTAAAATTATGTCAGTTTGCTTGCAATTTTTTTTCAACACGGTCTTGTTTTTTTTTTTTTTTTTTTTTTTAAGTTACGGACATCAGCAGTTAATTCATTTATCAGCTAAGGGAATAAACATCATAGCTAGTATGGCTTGTATGTTTTGTTGTGTCTAAAATAGAGAGAGAGAGTGTGTTTGGACATTTTTTTAAGCTTTATACTGTCTTGCTTCAACCAATAAGTTAAAATGCTTAGTTCATATTCCTAATAATACACTTTTTCTTTTCAGGTTTATGTCTTTTCATGTTAAATCTAAATTGACCATGTGTCATCTGAATAACAATCAAGATAATTGAAAGATTGGAATAATAAAAAAAGTTTCTGTATATCTGATTAAAAAAAAATTTGCATAATTTTTTAAATAACGGAGCCTGGATTGGGAGATGATAAGCACTAAGTGAAAAATGCCGTTATATGATCCTATCTGAACATCCATCTTTTCACCTAGTTGACACTTTTTATGTCATGTTTTGGCCGATAGATTAACTAAACACTTCCTGTTGATTTGTGAGACCGTTGCTGTCTTTTTAGGGCGCAAGCTTTATGACATCTTAGTGTGTGAAAGTCCCTCTTGTTCTTCCTGATTATTATTATTTTTTTTCAATCGTCCAGGGCATTTTATCAGGGCTTTTGTCTTTTGTAACCTGCTCAAAAAGTCTTGAAAAATAGCACACAGGTTGGAACCTGTTGCCATTAGGACACCTGAGCTAACATTAGATTTTGCTGCATAGCTCATACACACTCGCACATGTACATGAGAAACCTGGAACACATTTAGCTCTACTCAACAGGAAGTCAATTATTTTGGGTTGTTTGCAAAACACATGCAGTGGAATTTGATATACTCCTTGATATCGCTGCCTAACACACAGTATGACTGCACCGCAATCCCTGCTATCCGTTATCACCCAAATAAGGATGTAAAGTTGCATGTAAAGTTTGCTTTGCATAATTACAGAGCAAACAAGTTCAGGCCCGAGCACCTGCTCTATTGCCACCCGGGCGCTTTAGAAAGACACTTGCATTAAAAAGGGGAACTACCAATGCCGTTTGAGATATCAAAGAACACTTTGCATTCCTAATGTCTTAAGGTCACATTGGACTGGTTTGGTGGCAAGAATATTCAAAAATATTCTTGAATTCAATTGAATTTTATTTGTATAGCGCTTTTAACAATGGTCATTGTTGCAAAGCAGCTTTACAGAATCAAAAGAAAATATGGAAATGTGTATGAAATGTGAGAAAATGTGTATGGATTAAAATGATTAGATTGTCCCTGATGGCAAGGAAAAACTACCTGAGATGGTCTATAAAGAAACCTTGAGAGGAACCAAACTCAACAGGGAACCCATTCTCATTTGGGTTATAATGGATAGCAGGGATTGTTGTGCAGTCATACTGTGTGTTAGGCAGCTATATCAAGGAGTACAGTATATCAAATTCCATTGGATGTGTTTTGAAAACAACCCAAAATAATTGACTTTCTGTTTAGTAGAGCCCATGACACGCATGTTGTATGCATAAGCGCAAGTTGCTCCAAACCCGCTCCATGAGTTGCACCTGAGGAATGAGGTAGTTTTGAAAGATAGCTCTCCATCTTCTATAAGACTACAAGCCAAAGGTTTGGACACACCTTCTAATTCCATGGTCTTTAATGATTTTTATTTCTTTCTACACTGTAAAACAATGCTGAAGGTGTCCGAATTACTCCTTTGAACAGTTGATATTGAGATGTATCTGCTATTTATGCTCTGTAAAGCCTTCATAATGGCTCTAATCTGAGGTGCTGTTCATTAAGTGGTGATTTCTGAGGCTGGTAACTCTAAATGGACCTCTCTGCAGCAGAGGTAAGTTTTGGTCTTGCTTGCCTGGGATGGTCCTTCATGAGAATCAATTCACCATGACGCTTGATGAGTTTTGCAAATGCACTTGATAAATCTGTTCCAGAAAAGCTGACCTTTGTGTGTTAAAATGACAGTTATTGTTGTTACTTAATTATCTGATGCCATATATTTTTTTCCATAGTTTTGAAATTTCCAGTATTGCTCTAGAATGTAGAAAATAAATCACAAAAAAATATGCACAATATTGCATTAGAAGGTGTGTGCAAACTTTTGACTAGCACTGTATAATTTTGCTTGTTTATGGTGTATAAAATAGTTGTATGTTTTTTCATGCATGTATAACTGTTGATGAAAAAATATTTCTAATTTTAAACGTTAAGACATGACCATGATGTGCACAAAAGATAAATAAATAAATCATCGCATGACATATTAAACTGTAGGATTCATTTGAGAGAGAGAGAGAGAGAATTTTTTCAATGATACTTTATTTAATGTTTGCAAAAAAAGTGAATGACTTTATGCCTAAATAGTCAAAATATAATCCAAAACTATATTCTTTCAGAATTTAAATGATTCAGTAAAACAAAATGTTAATGTCTGATTTGCTGCTTTCAGCATTTGTGTTCAGTCATACATCCACCAGAGAAAAGTGATAAAAATGTCTAAATCACAAGCCATTATAAGAGGTTTATTAAAGGTTTTGTTCTTGTTTTACAAATAACCTGTGACAGTGTTATCGTACAGTGTTAAAGCCAGAGGATCTGATGAAGCTGCTCTAAATGAAGCTCCTTAAACATCAATAAATGAACCAAAATGTCATACTTGTCGTGCAGGATTATGTCGAATGCTGGGGATCTAGAGAAGAACTGGTACTCTGTACTCGGTGCGACTCCCACTGACAGTGTACAAGAGCTGAAGCAGAAATATCAAAGACTTGTCCTAACGGTATGTTCCTTCCTTTATGATTTATAATTAGGATTTCTGAATTAATCCTAGACAGATTTCAAATATTCAGTTCAGTGGCGCCTCTTTTACCTTAATCAGTGTATATGATTTAATAAATATACGAGTGGCATTCGAGTCAAAACAGTACTTTTGATTGTGCAGAATAACAGAACACAGTTATGAGAGTAAAAACTCCCTTTATTTCTTTTTTATAATCCCCTGCTACCAAGCGCTTGGACACGATCAGGGTAGAGCACCGTAGCACTAATCTGACTATAAAGTGTATACTGTACGCGTAAGCGTATTTGACCTGCCCAAGTTTTAATGCCATAAGAAAACGATTTCTACCAGAACAAACTTTAAATAACTTATTCTGCAAGATGAAACCAGAAAAACTTCTGAAAAAGAATCTTTTATAAAATCTTGTCCATCTGGCCAAGGCCATATATTTATATTATTTCTTTTTTCCTTTTTTTTTTTACCTACAGAACATTTTAAATCCCTTGCAATATATCTGTAACATAATTCTATATTGGTTTGTATAAATTGGTTGAATATTTAATATGTATCTGCCATGAAATAGCCTGTGAAGCTGATATGGCAATGAACCCTAATACAAACAATCATGGTGGAAAGTTTTCTCAGTATGTCTGGAGCCTAGATCAGACTGCCTGCTTCACATCTGAAACCCTGGTGTCCCAGGAACTCTTTTAATGGCTCAAACATGTGGAAATGGCTTGGTGCCAGGTTAGGATTTTCTGGGGATGTGGTAATAATTTCCAGCCGAGTTCGTGTAACGTGCATGTGTTGTTGGTTAATGATTGCGCATACAGTTCCCGCAGCCAGATGTGTCTTTTGCAAGTTTTGGCAAGTTATCCATCGATAACTGCCTTCGTTAACAGAAAATTTGACATTCCACATTTGACACTTGTATATCTTTTTTTTAATCAACCAGTTACTTAAACCATATGGAGCTCAATATCTCAAATATTCTTGCTTCTAAAGGTTTCTTTGGAATTTTCTATGGTTTCTTTTGGCACTGTATATAAATGGACAGTGGTGCACAGGTGGACATGAGTAGCCTAGAATCCCAGATTCTATTCCCAGACTTTTAATATGCTATACATCCAAAAGTTTGTTCACCTCTACCATCATTCAAACTGCATGTGCTTGCTAAATATCCCTTTCCAAGGTTGTCCACTTTCGCTCATATAAAAACCTCCAGTCTTCTGGGAGAGCGTTCCACTAGATTTTGGAGTGAACGGTGTAGGGATTGTGATCATTCAACTACAAGAGTATTAGTGAGGTCAGGGACTTCTAGAGCACTTTGTTTTCCGATGGCATGGTGGAACAGGTTTGCTTTTAAATTACGGGAAATCTTAATTCTACAGCGTATGGAGTAACTCAATACAGTTCCAATGTTGAATGAGAAGAGCCAGCATCCAAATACTTTCGGCTATTCGGTTTTATCTGTTACCAGTTTTTACTTGGCTTTCTAGTTGACCAAAACTATCGGGCGTGGTCGGCAGGTTACAGCTTATACATATCTTGCCATTTGGGTGAAAAAAATAAATCTTTGCAGTGAGCTGTTTCTGCTAATAGGTCTGTTAAACCTACAGTATATGGAGGGGAATATCACAGGAAGATGGATGCTGCGCTGGCAAACACAAAGGCTCCGTCAGAGAAATGGACTCGATTGACTGCACAGGACAGAAAGCATCAGCTCCCTCTCTGGACTAGTTCACAGAGATGCAGTGGACATCAGGGCAGCATGGAAAACGCAGCAGGAGTGAAAATGCAGTGCTTTTAAGATAATTTAAAAAAACAACTGCAAATGCAGAGTTGATTCACTTCATTAAGGCGACACAATTATTAATCAGTTGAGCAAAGAGAGTAGTGTTTTTTTATTTTTTTTTTTTGTACAAGAACAGAAAGATTTCTTCCTGGAAGTACATTTGTCTATGAGGTTGAGTCAAAAATTAACCTCAATCTGGCTGTAGATTTTATTTTACTTACATTATAGAAAAGTCAAATACATAAATACATGTCGTATACCTTCATTAAAAAAAAAAAAATTAGGCTGAGCTACAGTACGAGCCACGAATGCGCCGCTGTCTTCACTTCTTCATCAGAAGTGTATCTTCGTCCTCAAAGGGCTGCTTTCAGGCGACCAAACAGATGAAAGTCTGATAGAACAGGATCAGGACTGTAGGGAGGATCCTTTAACACCTCATGTTAAAGAGAGCATTGACAGTATGGGCAGAAGTGTGCGGACGTTCATTGTCGCGCAAGATCACAACGCCCTTGGATTTAATCAGAAGTTCAGGCTTCATCTCTTCAATAAGCGTCTCACTGTAACAAGCACTGTCGATTGGTGAATCTTTTTCCCTGATAATGTTTCAATACTGGATCTTGAGATTCCCAGAACGCTGTCAGCATTGATGAATTTTCAGGCTGATGGTTTGAACTTTTTCTCGCTTGGCAATTGAGGATGTTACTGTTCCATACTCTGACATTTACTCTCAGGCTCATAGTGATGAATCCGTGGCTTAGAGTATCGGTTCACATTTTTGTTTGCGGATATACAAACGCTTCTGTTTTTGCTCTTCTGTGAGTTGTTTCGGCACCAGCTACACCCTCACACCAAAAAAAAAAAAAAAAAACACGTCTCTCCACACTGCTCTTCCTTCTTACAAATCACAAGAGTCGCATCAATTTTTGCTCACAGTTACAGAGTTACAAATGAACTGATGTAACACGCTCACACCTGGGGAGACAGTAGCCTTGAGCGGAAAGCGCTGATGAGATATATCTTACAAAACAGAAGTTTTTATATAACCGGTATGCGGAAGAATTTCGTAAAATAAACCAAAAACATACATGGTGAATTTCAAGCAGCAGTCTTTACACTTACTTTAGGGTTCGACGTATGTCAGAGAAACCGTTTGGTGTTCTGGTGTGTTTTCACACTATTTTGACTGAATGTCAAAGGGATTTTTTTTTCCCAAAAGAAAGACAGCTGAAGTGTGCCGTTACTGTGGAGCTAAATGGTATTTATTGTGTCCTCTTTAAAAATACGGCAGCATTTCTTGGAACATCAGAACACATGGTGCAAAAACACCATCAACTCCCTCACACACACACACACACACACACACACACACACACACACACACACACACACACTGTGTGTACGTATAGACTGACATTAGGTGGCAGTAGCGTGATGCTGCTGGCCTTTACCGCGGCCCCTGAGCAGCGCGCGAGTGTGTTTCCCCGCCGTGTGATGATCTATGGGCCGCGCCGGCGAGCGCTCCAAATTGGCCGGCCCTTTATATTGTGCTTCTGCTCTCCAAGCTCCATTAGGCCCCGTAAATGAATATTTTACAACGCGTGCAAAGGGACAGCAATTAAAGCGTGTAACTCTGGAGAAGAAGCAGGGAAAGGAGAGAAAGAGAGAAGGGGAGGAGGGGGGGAGAGGGCAGAAGCGGTGCATCTTGTTCAGCACTGTATTTATGGTGAGCACCTGGGACTGCGTCAGGTGAAGGTGCGAGAGCAGCGGAGTGGAAAACGTGGCGGTATTGGTAGGTACGTAGGTGGGTGGGTGGGATGGTAGCTGGGGATTTGACACATCACATGTCTTGACTCTAATATAAGGCATTAAAGAACCCATTTCTGCCCTAACATATGTTAAATCGTACGCATGAGCGGGTACGAATCTTGTTTTCACGGATCCATCATGCATAATTGATGTCACTGTTATTAGTAGTTTCTTTAACAACTTACTTTAATAGTACTGCTTCAGGACGGCAATCTGCTCCCGTTATGAACATAATTACGACTAAAAGAGCCATTAAAAAAAAACAATGTTAGCGTCCTGTCTGGCTGCAGCATGGCCTGTCCATTCCCGGGGAGCTGTTTGTGTTCTTCCATCTCATCTCTGCACTGCAGGGGAACCTCTGACTGCAGAGAGAGTCAGGAACCCTCAGCCTGCAGACTTCACCTCCTCGCCGAGCGAGCAGAGACTCGTGCTGCTAGTGTTGCTCTGACGCTTCCCGTTCTTACTGGCCTTTAACACGGACGGCCTTTTCCTCTCAGGATGTCGCGTTGTGCCTTTAGTAGGTGTGACACGGTGCACCGCTGTGCCTGGAAAGATGTGTGTTTACAGAATGCAAGCTTTATTCAGGAGTGAAATTTGTTTTGTTTTTGTTTTTTTATAACAAAATAGGCTGTAGAGCAGGTGTTTGATGATGATGTGTGTCTATATGGGTTGTAATGATTGTTAAAGTTTTGAGGAAGTAAAAAAAAAAAAAAAAAAACTTGAGTATGTGTGTGTGAGCTTAGTGCATTGTTTGGTTGATAAAAATCCACTTCTGACAGGATTAAACAGCAGAAAGCGTTTAATCTAAAACATACGAGAGTTGTGTTGTTGCAGGAAAATAATCAATAAAAAGCCCAGACGTTAAGCAGGCCTCCTGTCATGACACTGAAGCTGATTATTTTTCAATATTAATATTTTCAATATTGTCTTATTTACCAAAGATGTCCATTTTTGCTTTCTTAAAGAACATGTTGTTTTTATCCTTTCATAGCTACATTTGTACATGTTGTGCAATGTTTATCCATCTATATTGTCTCTAACTCTTATACTGTATTTGTACACAGGCCACACACACACACACACACTCACACACACACAATAATACACTATACACTAATCATACGGCAGTCAGCCTACAGTGCGTGTCTTTGGACTGACCAGAGGACCTGGAGGAAACCCACCAAGCTTGCGGAGAACTTGCAAAAACAACACGCACACACACACACAGTCGAGGCGAGATTCAAACCCCTAAACTGTGGAGAGGTGATGAGACTGATGTGATGAAGACTTGACTCTAGCAAAAAGCTTAATTTTATTTCTTTATCTCAGACTGCTGCAATGCTCTGGTACTGGAGACTCCTTTTGTAAATTCTTAATAAATATCGCGTCACAAAGAGATTCTCATTATATCAATGATTCCACACATTTTTGAGCTCCGGGTTTTGGGCAACGTCCATCACAGAAAGTTTGATTGGGAAGTCTTCCAGTTTCAGAGTTGCTAGAAATGACATTATTTAGAAATATTAATTAGAAAATTAGCCAGTGGCATGTTGGCGTAGTGTTGAGCTCTGTGTACGCGCGTCTTAAGGATCGAGTGTTCGACTCCCATCTCGGATGAGTTTACGTGTTCTCCCCGTGCTTTGTGAGTTTCCTCCCACAGTCCAAAGACATGCAGGTTAGGTTAATTGGCGTTTTTAAAATTTTTTATTTTTTTTAACGTCGTAGTGTTTCGTGTGAGTGTATGCGTATTTGTGTTGCCCTGTGATGGACTGGCACCCCACAAGTGCAGGGTGTACAGTACCTCGCCTAGCTCCCCGACCCCCCTGGGATAGGCTCCAGGCTTCCTGTGACCGTTTACATTGGATAAGTGGTATAGAGAAGGAATGAACGAGTGAGAATGAAAATTATTCATCTGTCTGATGACTCAAAGCCTCAACATTAAAAGTGGTATAGATTCGTGGTCCAATATTCCAGCTTTAATGCACCCAGTGTTATAGAGCTTGAGTACAACCAACCTGAAGGCTACCTACAGATAACACTCCCGATACCTCTCCCGAACCCGGACCTTTAATTTTTTCCTGCCTTTTGGCCTACAGCTCGCTCCGAGTCTCTGATCTGCGAGCAGGTTCTCACACCCAGCGTAAGTCAGGGTAATCCTCTCTGCAGGGATCCCGTGTATCCGAGATCAACAGAATCAAAGGTGCTTGTGATCAGACCGTTCTCGTCGCTTTAATTAAGAAGAGCTTTGAGACGGTAACTTTTAACTCGAGACCCGAATTCCTCTGCGTTCAGTGCAGCTCCAGTTCAAAAGAAGATGTTTGATGGATTATAGGCTGAGGGTGTCGCTTTGAGACGATGAGTGATGGATGTCCGAATTAGTGGACGCTTTTAGCTGAATTAGCGAATGGTTGTCGATGTTGCGTTGATAGATTGTTTCGATATGAGCACATGGAATGTATCCATGTATCCATGATGGTTGGATCGCAACACATCGTGTTCGCAGTACGTCTTATGAAATTGATGACTCGTGATGGGGCCAGTTTGTTGAAAAATTTAAATTATAGCGTTAATTTTATTGGAGAACCTTAACTGTTGAGTCTATAACTGATTAGTGTCAGTTCAATTTGGTATCAGTTCTACAAGTCTAAGGAAGTGTCCTGGAGCGATGAACACCATTCACCCAGAAGGTTTTCCCTCAGTTAGTGGTGTTGGTGCTGATGGTGCAGGGCATTGTCCGACACTTCGCTCCAAACTCTCCATTCTTTATCCTCATTTAGTCACTCCTTGCACATGAATAGAGTCTTGGAAGAGGCCATCAGGTTACATTGTAGGATGAAGGTGATCACCTAGAACTTGGTGTTGGTTTGCATTGGAAGTTTATATCAGTTCATCCCTAAATACAAAGTCATGTGATTAGTGGTGGAGCTTCCTGTTCTTCAGAGCAGTGCAAAATATAAAGCACAAGGAAACTTCTCTTCTTGTCCTCACTTCGGTCCATTCTTTATTTCTTTTTCTCGATCTCTTACGTTCTTCTCTTTTACTTCTCTTTTCTTTTCTGGCCTTTTTGTGTCATCTCTTCTTTTCTTGGGTCCTTCAATCTCGTCCTGTTTCTTGTCATCTCATCTTTTCTCTTTCTCATCTACCTTTTATTTTGCATTGTTTCGCATCTTTTAATTTATCTTTTTTTTCTTTTCTTGTGTCTTCTCTACTCATCTTTTTCCTCTCTTCCTTTCTACTTTTCTTGTGTCTTCTCATCTCATCCTGTTTCTTCTCTTTTCTTATTTTCACATTGCTTATGGTCTTCTCATCTCTTCTCGTCTTTTCCTATTTCTTTTTGGTCCTTTTCCTTTCTTCATGTCTTTTCTGGGCTTTTCTTCTTCTTTTTCTTCTCTTCCTCTTTCTTTACTTCCTTTCTTATGTCTTTTTATTTCATCTTGTTTTATCTCTTCTTATTGCTTATGACCTCTTCGCTTCTTTTTGTTTCTCTTCTCTGCTTGTTTTTGTTTCTTTTGTATTTTCTCCTCTGGTCTTTTTTCTTTTTTCTTTTCTTTTTTCCCCCCTCTTTTTCACAATTATTCAGTTTCTTCACCTCTTGTTTCTTGTGTATTCCCACATCATATGATTTCTTCATTTATCATTTCTTATACCCTGTTTTCTTCTTTCCTTATTTCTTTTATTTCCTTTTTCTGTTTTATCTTCTCTCTTCTGGTGTTTTCTTTTATGTTTTGTCTGTTCTTCTCTCTTCATGCCTCATCTCTTATAGTCTTCTCTTTTGCTGTTTTCTTCATGTTTCTTCTTGTGTCTTCTCATTTCGTCCTGTTTTTTTTCTATTTTCTTATGGCTTCTGACCTCTTTTTGTGTTTTTCTCTTCTCATCTTTTCTTTACTGGTTTTCTCTTTATCTCTTCCAGGGTTCCATCTCCCTCTCATGTAACTCTTTTAATTTTCCCCCTACTCTTGTAACTCCTGTGATGGTCTGAAGCAGACAGGCGAGCGCTCAGCAGATGCAGCAGGGAGAGTCTTTCCTCGACTTTCGTTCATCCTCGACGCTTCGGACATGCACTGCGCAGCGCCCGTTCATTATTAAGTGGAGAAATTCGAATCTGGTCTTGATGTCATTTCCGTCATGGAGGTCCAATCATATGGACGACTAAAGATCGTGTACGACTCAGTCCGTTAAAAATTCCATCACACATTTCACCAAAAATGCATTGAGGTAGTGGAGAAAGAAAATCGCTCTTAGATTTTTAATTAGTTTTTTTAAAGTAATTACTCGGAATAATTTGTTGAATTCTGTTACTTAAAATGAGAAATATAATTGCGGCAGACAGTAATTGGCCAGTCTGGGACTGATGCTTATTCTAGTCCGCTGTAGTTGCCACGCAGCATTGTTTGACTTAAACTACAGCAAACAGCAAGCAGTGAACCAGAGGAAAAAAGAAAGTGACCATCAGGAGCAAAACGTCCTCACCCTGTGCCAACACAAACATCAAAGCATATGTCCTACTTCCATAGCACAAGTAGATAGATATTATAGTATCTCCCACAGCATTAGAGTGTTTAGATCTTGATCATCTCAGAAGCTGCTCTCTTTTATCCTCTTGGACATTGATTCAGCTTCCTCCTTCAGTCAGGTTTTAACGGGTGTGTATGCTCACAGAACTGTAAACTACCTCACATTTTATTTAAAGCCTACAATGTGACTTTGTGCCTTATGTAACTCTGTTCATAGTACCGTTATCATGATATTGGTCTATAAAGGCTTCACAAAAAACAATTTTTCTTTACATACAAGTTTTTATATTTATAAATTCTCTGCATGTTAATCTCCAAACCCAAAAAAGCATGAACTGTATTTTACAATAAGTGACAGTTTTTTTTTTTTTTTTTGGTGGTCCGTTCGAGTCAAACTGGGACCTGTGCTGAAATTTCTGGTGAACGAAGGCATAAAAGCTGTTTACAAAGACATTATAAAGACATTTACAGAAGACTTCAGTCACAGTACAGTGATGAGACTCTTAACTGCAGTAAAACATTTGAAGGGTGCACACGTTTTAAAGAAGATCCGTAAAACGACGATCCCGGTTGAGGTGGGTCAGAGTTCACTGCAGTTGTTCCTGTGAACATTTCGCGCCTTATCCTTAAAACTCGATGGATAACTTCTCACAAACTTGCCCAAATGATGCATCTGTCTGTGGGAATCATTCACCAACACCACTTGCACATTACAGGAACTCAGTCCTGACCGCGCTCCAAGCCATTTCCACATGTTTGGGCCATTAAAGAAGTTCCTGGGAGGCCAGCGTTTCAGACATGAAGCAGGCAGTCCGATCATGGCTCCGGCATACTGAGAACAAGTTCTACAGTACCTTGATGATATCCAAGCACTAGTGAAAAACACTGGGAGAAGAGCATTAGTGTAGCAGCGGATTATTATATAGAGAAATAAAAAATAGTTTTTAACTCTCATAACTGTGTTCTGTTATTCTGCACAATCTAAAGTTCCGGTTTGACTTGAACACCGCTCATCCTTCACACACAAATTTTTTGAAACTATTTTTTTAAGCTAATAGTCATTTTTTAAATTACCGTAATATTATTCTAATCGCTAATCATTTGTGTTTCTGAAGAATTATTTTGAATACTTTTTCCCCCTCTAGTTTCACCCTGATAAACAGGACCCTGGCCTATCAGAAGAGGAGGCGGGGCTTCAGCTTCAGAGGTTCATAGATGTGGATCAGGCCTGGAAGATCCTGAGTGATGAGGAGAGCAGGAGACAGTTTGACCTACAGCTGCGTGGTGGGTTCCTCAGCGTCCTGGTGTTACGTCGCCATAAAGATAGATACTTTATAGTTTTTGTTTGTTTGTCCCCTCCAGAAATAAATAATCCACATGCAGCTGTGGGAAAATAATCTATTGCTGTGTTTACATGGACAGTATTACTTCAATCTGAATCAAATGGAAATGATTCTGGTTAGAGATTCCAACTTAAATGTTTACATGGAAGCTGATCGGATAAGAAGTGTTTACATGCTCAAAGCATTTAATCCGAATGTAAAATCATTGTGGTCGCTTTGAAGTGTTCAATCATAAAGTGTTTAATCTGGAAATATAACAGAGGAAAATTGTTGTTTTTTTTTCAAAATTTAATGCTTCCCATCTTTTCAGACAAATCCCACCTTCTGCATTATGATTGGTTACCAGAACGTAGCCTCATCTATGATTAGTTAGATGCTTTACTACAGTACGTTTGAAACCAATCAGTCCCTCTTGTTCGCCCAGACACCCAGTGGGGATGTCTGAAGTAAAGACAGGTGTGTGTGAGAGAGAGAGAAGAATTGTTCTCACAGAGTTTATAGATCAGGAATAGAAGTAAAATTTCCTTCCTGGAAACTCGTCACATCACGTAATATTACCTCCACGTGCAGAAGGAGCATATTAAATCCAGCAAGAGAGAAACAATCAAATCGTGATTACATGGTTTACTGCGCGAATATAAACTTATTCAATGGATTATTAAAGCTTTACATCCACCCTCCCATTTCGAATGAAAATCATTCAGTTTGGGCCAGATCATAAGGATGTTTACCTGATTTATTTTTATTCTGATTGGCGCGTTAGTCTGATTATTAGTGGAAAATTAGAGTCGATGTAACTGCGCCTAAAGACCAGGTGGAATTATGTCCCAAAGTGGTTCATCTTTCTTATTCCAATGAAAAATCGGACTATCCTGTGACTCCAGAGAGCTCTTGGTGGAGTTATGAGTCCCTCGTTCAGGACGGTCGGATGACAAAGGCCAAGTTGGTAAATAGGCCAATTCTAATAACAAAATTATTAAATGTCTCAGTTGTTGTTGTTTTTCTTAAGGCAGCAAACATATATAGTAAGCACTATAATCAGCATCTGTGTTGAGCCCTGAGCAAGTATTTGACTTCCAGCCACAGATGAAAGACTGCGAAAGAGAGAAACGATGAATTAGAGGTGGAGGGTTATGGGAAACATAACACATTTAAAGATGTGCAGCATAACAGTCGCTCTGGCTCCCTCTGGATGAGAGAGGGAGGGGGAATGAGAGAGAGAGAGAGAGAGAGAGAGGAAATGTAGGTCAGGTCTATCACACATGGCCTATTCTTATATGAAGTGATAGGCCGTGTCTCTCCCCACTTGCCTGAGGAAAGAACTCCCCTGGTCCTCCATTACGAGCTCAGTAAATGTACATACAGGGTGGGGGCCGTCTTTAGGAGGAGCATACTCCAAGTGCCCTATTTTTTTATTTATAATTTTTTTTTATTTTGGTTTATCACAGTTTTTTTTTTTTTTTATGTGTTGGGGGGAAAAATATAAAGATTTTCATTAATTATTCTTAAATAGTTTTTAAAATGTGATATAATGTGTGATAAATATTGTGTAATAATAATAAGAATAATTATAATAATAAAAATAATAATAATTAATAATATTATTATTAAAATATGTATTTTTTATAATTACTTTTTAATAATAACAGGAATAATTTTTTTTGCATAATTTAAATTCATTATTATTATTATTATTATTATTATGAAGTTTCCTTGTCCCACTCTGAGGTATTAGTCTGAAGGTTACAGGTAGTAACGATTCTGATCGCAGCTCCGCGACCGCGTGATGGATCCGGCTTTAATTAATGCTCAGATTGATTCGAGCTCCAAGCGTCTGCTAATCCGGGCCTAACCGAAGCCTGCAGTGGTTTTTCTCCACAACTAAATGTGAGTAGTTATCGACCTGCTACTGTTTGATCTCAGCTTCGGGGACTCGAGTGGAAAGGCTCAGAGTTGTTGTTTAAGCTTTGACATTGTTTACAACATTAATCTAATATTAACTCGTTTATGCACGCAGTGAATAATCACTCACAAATATTTAAAGGAGCTGCTCATTGAAGATGAATTTCAAGGCATGGGATGCTGCATTCAAACAACCTGTTTGATTACTTGAACCTGTCTTGAGTAGGGTTGGGTATCGTTTGGTTTTTTTTCGATACTGGTGCCAAATCGATACTTTTAAAACGGTACCGGTGCCAAAACGGTGCCTGAACCGAAACTTTACAAAAGCCACAAAATGATGGTGGATGACTCAAGAATACATTTTTATTGAACAAAAAATTTAATGCTTAAAA
>JAQQZS010000002.1:27082727-27106684 GCA_030068045.1 Platyallabes tihoni
TCCTGATTATTCGTGCTTTAAATTTTTTTATTTAATCTAATAAACTTTTAATCTACAAAAATATATGAATCCAGAGAGCAAATATTTCAATCGACAGTTCAGTCATTTAAGTGGCACCGAAATTCGCACCGGCAAACATTGATGCATATTTACTTTTAATGTCATAAATTGAACAAAGATAAAAAATAAAAATATTATTGTGGCACTGTGCAAAAGTTTGGGCACCCTACGTAATCAGTACTTAGTAACACCTCCTCTGGCAGACATCACAGCTTGCAAACACCAGCTAAAAGTTTTTTAATTCTTGTACTTGGGATTTTCTCCCATTCTTCCTTGCGAAAGGCTTCTAGTTCTGTAATATTCTTTGGTCGTCTTGCATGCTCAGCTCTTTTAATATCTACCCACAAATTTTCAATGATGTTTAAGTCAGGGGACTGTGATGGCTGTTCCAAAACCTTCAGCTTGTGTCTCTTGAGGTATTCCATAGTGGATTTCGAGGTATGTTTAGGATCATTGTCCTGTTATAGAAGCCATCCTCATTTCAGATTCAGCTTCTTTACAGATGATGTGATGTTTGCTTCCAGAATTTGCTGGTATTTAGTGGAATCCATTCTTCCACCTGTGCAGTGTTTTCTGTTCCACTGGCTGCAACACACCCCCAAAGCATGATAGATCCACCCCCATGCTTAATAGTTGGCAAGGTGTTCTTTTCATGAAATGCTGCTCCTTTTTATCTCCAAACAATCGCCTTTGCTGATTGTGGCCAAAGAGTCCTATTTTAAATTCATCAGTCCACAGCACTTGTTTCCAAAACGCATCACGCTTCTGTAGATGTTCTGCTGCATACTTCTGACGTTGGATTTTACGATGGGGACACAGGTAAGGTTTTCTTCTGCTGACTCTTCCATGAACGTCTTGATGGAACGGTTAAAAAAAAACCTGCAGGTTTTTTGCAGTCAAATGGGGGTTTTGATTTGTCTTTCTGCGAGCAGTTCTCTCCAAGAGTTTTCTTGGTTCTCCAGATCTCATCTTGACCTCCACACTTCCCCTGAACTGCCATCTCTTAATTACATTTCTCACTGTGCAAACTGCAGGCTGACAACACTTTGCTATCTTCTTGTAGCCTGCTCTTCTCATTGTGGGCATCAATAACTTTCCTTTTCAGAGTCTTACAAAGCTGCTTAGAGGAACCCAAGTGTGTGCACAAGGTTTGAAGAGTCAAAATATTTGTAAAGCTTTGTAATTGGCATTTACTAATGACAGCTGTTGTCATGCATCAGAACTAACGAGCTGATTAAGGTCTGAAACCTGGTCAAAAGAATCTGAGACTCTGGAACTCTTGGGGTACCCAAACATTTGCACAGTGCCATAATAATGTTTTTGTTTCTGAAAATATTGTGCATTTTTTTTTATTTCCAAAAGAGACTGTGTTAACATCTTTTCACAAAAAAAATAAAAAATCACCAAAATCTGTTATTTATCAAGGGATGCCTAAACTTTTGCATAAGACTGTATTAAATTAAATGATGTAGATTAAATAAAACAATAGGAAACAAATGATTTACTACAACAGACTGCAGAGTGCCTAAAGACATAATTTAGAACTTGGTAGTTTTTGTAACAGCCACAGCAGCGACCTCATTTCCCCTCTCGTCTGTTCCAACCTCTCAGCATTCAGCACCACCTGTATACTGATCACCGGCCTGATCATCTGTCATCACCTGTTTCTCACTGGTTCAGGCCTTAAATTAGATGGTTTTTAGTTTTTGATTTATTCATAGGTCACTGTGTGACTTAAAAAACAAAAACATTCCTCAGGTACTGGACTGAAGATGAGGGTCAAAAATATGCCACAAATAAGAGCCAAAAGTCTTGAGCTAGCCCTCATTACTTCATATTTAACTTCCAAAGTGCCAGACTTTATTGTTCTGGCACTTTGGAAGCCAAATATGAAGTAATGAGGGCTAGCTCAAGACTTTTGCATAGTATTGTATACCGAATATACTGTATGTAGTATGGCTGGTTAACAGAGCTGTACATTACAGGTAGACTGCTGAATGCAGCATGTCATGAATTCTTGTTACGTAAACATCCAAATTGTATCTTTAGGGATTTTACAGCCTGTCGCAGTAAAACATTTGTTTCCATTTCTTTAATTTAATCTACATTGTTAATTTAACTTTATATGAACAAATGAGGGGTGGCTCAAGACTTCCACTCGTCTTTGTTCGACATCTAAACTTCCACTTCCTAGTTCATAACGGTTACTACAGTTGAGTCAGTGACGTCATCAGCAGATATCGCAAATGATACTTTTCAGAACTGTGAGTTGCTTCATATTGTGTCTAAAAATTCACTTACTCCATATTAATATATTCCTTATGGAACTTGTTGTATTCAGGCAGTAGCGCAGTATATTACACAATCTTCTGTGAAAACTACAAAGAGACCTCAACCTGCAATCATTTTCTGTGATCCTGTCTCTTTTCCCATTTATGCAAATTGATTTCTTGCCTATAAATATTTTTTTGCGGTTGGTTTACCGCTCCATAATAACCAAATTCTCTTTGATAAAAACACACAGTTTTTAACTTTATTCTTAATCATCATAACCTTGTGAGAATTTTCTTGTTGAACATCCAATTCAAGATATATTTCGTCTTTGGTGTTCTCATCAGCTCTACTCACCTGGTACGGCTCTCCACTAGATTACGAGGCTATCTGTGATCATTCAGCTACAAGAACATTAGTGAGGTTAGGTTCTGGAGTTGGGAGACTCCAGTTCATTCAATTCAGTTTTATTTGTATAGCGCTTTTAACAATGGTCATTGTCACAAAGCAGCTTTACAGAATCAAAAGAAATTTTTGGAAATGAGTATGAAATGTATGAGAAAATATGTATGAATCCAAATGATCAGATTGTCCTTGATGAGCAGGGGAACCAATCCTCATTTTGGTGATATCAGATCAAGCGGGTACAATACTGTGTGTTATGAGTCTGGAACTTCAGTATAGCAGAAGACGTTTTTATGGTTAATTTGGAGTCCAGTTCATTATTGGATGCTCGGGTACAGTGCTGAAATATTAAGCGACTGCACTCACAAGTTCTCAAAGATGAGGCCAGGCCCATCTTCATGGTAACATAGAACCGCTCCCCAGTCGCCATGTGCATCCCCAGCAGACATCCCAAAAGGTGTTTGTGGGGGTGAATTTAGAGCTCAGCATGTCTTCATGGAGCTCACTTTGTGCACAGAGTCATCGTCATGCTGGAACAGGCTTGGACTTCCGATGATGGGAAATTTCGACAGCGTCCAAAGACATCCTACACAGTTTTGTGGTGATGCGTAAAGGTGTGATGGTCAGGTGTCCACATACTTTTGTCTATATCATATATTTTGAAATACGTAAATGTAGTACTGAATCTGTCTTTTATTTATTTCTCTGCATGTACATGTGTTCGGTTTTGAACGGGTAGCTCGGCCAAGCCCTTCTTTCTTTCCCTCTTTTTATCTCGGGCTATTGCGCACTCATTCTTCGTAATTACTCATAGTTTTAGCTGTCAGCATTGTCTCATCGCTAAATAAACACAGGCTGTGACAGCACTCCGCTTCAGGCCCATTTCTTATGATCACTCTCATCCAGAACCAGAACTCACTGACCCGTGTGGACCTGTGCTGACACCACTGTACCATCAAACCTCTTATTGGAGTTTAATTGTCTCTCTCTTGTCTGTCACGTTGAGCATAGAAAACCTGTCCTGATTGGTACAGGCTCATATACTGAATATGTACTCCATTCTCATTTTTAATTACATCATATTTATTCAGGTCTGAGTTCTACTCTTTACATCATTTTAGCTTAAAGACTTTTATTTTAGCGTAAAAAAAAAAAGTCCACTGTTACAATTATTATATTACTGAGCTTGTCCTGATACTGTACGTCATCGTTTCTAGAGTAATAGCTGATTCACAGAGAATTGTACGGCGATACAGCAAATATTTTTCTTAACGATAGTTAGTTCATCACTAATGATAACAAAAAGCGCATGTTCTCAGCTTAACCTTTTATTTAACCAGTTTTAACAGCACAGTCCTAAAAATTTGAGTCTAATTGTTTAACCAAACTGAATAATAATATATATATATTTTAAAAAATGCTAATCAACTCACTCTATCCTCATTCAAAAGCGGGACGACTGCAAGTGCGCTCTCTTGTAGTTAATAGATACGCGATATGGAGAAATATTATGCAAACAGACATTGTTTAATTGAGGTTAAGGATTTAACTGATTTAAAAATGAATCGATAATAATTAATCAAACATCTGTACTTTGTATTAACAGGTAAAAAAAAAAAAAAAGGGAGGAATTATTATTAATTTTCTCTGAATAGAAAAGGAGTCTCCAGTTTCAGCATTTTGTTTACTTTAAAACACTAATGTTCAGAAAATCCTGCCCGAGATCCTTTAGCGTATATGAATCATTATATTCTCTATACCATATATCCAGGGTGATAAATATGCACAGTGTCTTGACGGGTTAACGAGAACGTCTGACTAATTTGAGCGCTGTACATGCAAAATAAATTTTTTTCTGACGAGCCTTTTGTTCGACGCGTTTTTCTCAGCCGCACCTCAAACCACTTTCTTTCGTCCCCCCCCTTTTTTTTTTTTTTTTTTTTTGACGGCCTGGGAATTACTGGTGCAAATATCTGCGCCATACTTTTAAAAATGATATGCAGCCCAAACTGTAATGGCACACGCGCTCAGGGCACTCTCCGGGCTAATTAAAGGCAAACATGTTGAAAAGTGGCACAGGACGTGCTAATTACCGTTCTCTCACAACGGCTGAGGGTTTTTTTTTTTTCTTTATTTCCAGGACGTGTTACATCCCGGGCTTTAGTTCCTTTTCGTTTTTTCCTTTGCTCCTGTGACAATTAATTGTCATGTTTCATTTTTTCCATATTCAAGACGCTATCTTTCACACCATCAATATATATTCAGATTTTGTGACAGTTCTTTTGGGGGGCGCAGAGCCTTTTGGGATTCTGTACAGGCTCCTGGTTCTGTCCTTTCTCTCTCTCTTTTTATCCTGTGGCTTTTTTCTTCTTTTTGTTTTCGGTGTGTTCAGATGAATGGCACTGAAGAAGCGCACGATGTTTCACAATACTTTTCTTTTCAGGAAGTAAAGAATTCTTAGAAGGAGAACTACAACAGTTCCTCTGTTCACTTCGGGTACACAAGGATTATTTACATGTTCAAGTTTTTTTTTTGTTTGTTTGTTTATTGGCCCCTCGATGAAAACCGTGTGAAACAAAACCATTTTTGCTTTGCCGCCATGACGCTCAATAATCCGTAAACGTGACGTGTAACGTGTTACTACCCTGAAGGTGATTATTTTTCTACAACAGCATGTCAAGAAGTGTTGTGTTTAATGTTGTGTAATGACTGGCCAAAGCTTTAATAAACAGATTGTATTCTCCCAATCATTATTATAAACGTGTGTGTGTGTGTGTGTGTGTGTAGCACAAGAATTGAAACAATGCTGGCCGGTGGATGCCTGCATTACACTAGAGGACATGAACAGGGACAGTGGTGAGTACAGCTAAGTCCATCAGAAATATCTGTCCTAAACCCAAAATGTTCTGTTCACTACTTGTGCGTCTGTCTGTCTGTCTGTCTAGACAGATAGACAGACAGACAGTCTGTTTATCTAAGCTGATATCACTGACTGATGCTTGGGTGTAATGTCCTATGACTTTCATATCAGCCATCATTACAGTAGGGGGCGTTACCTTGCTAAAGACCTCAACCTAAGGCAACCTACCTAAGACTATTAAAGGACACCGAAGTACCTAGGAGAGAACCTCTCGAGTATGGTTAGGACATGAAAACTCTGCCCGCACAGACCAGACGCAAAATTCAAACCCCAAACTCTCGATGAGGAAAACAGCTGAGTATACTGGATACACTACCTGGATGAAAAAAGTCGCCCTTCAGAAGGGTTGAATTATTGCGCTGCATCAAGCAAAGAAAACAACTAAGGATATTTGAAATTACTAAGACCCATTCAACGCATTATCAAAACCTGGGAGAATAGCGCTGAGCCATCAAGTTTGTGGAAGAAATGTGGTCAAAAAAAATAATGAATGGAGATCACTTAAAAAAAATTGGTGAAGTTGCATGGTAAAAAAATCAACAGTTAAAACCAAGCCACAGCTATGTTTAATGGTGAAAGTAAAATAATTTTCAAACACACATACAGTGACGAGAACTCACAGAATTGGGACTAAACAGCTGTGTGGACATAAGAAACCAAAGGCTTCAGTTTGCTAGAAAGCATAAAGATCAGACTTGGGAGCAATGGAAAGAGGTCATGTGATCTGATGAGTGCAGACTGACTGTATTCCAGAGTGATTGGCGCGTCAGGGTAAGAAGGGCAATAAATTATGTGGCAATAAAATGAATTTAGCTGATGACCTGAATGTACTGAATGACCAGATTATCACATCTATGGACACACCTTATCTACACATCTCATTTCTCCTATTGTTCCAATTTCTTTAATTTAATCTACACCAATTTAATTTATTATGAAGAAAATAAGTTTTTTTTGCACAAAAAAGACTTTTGCACAGTACTGTATTATCATTATATATGTTTTTTTTTTCATAAGACTTTTTGTCATCTAAAGGAAAAATTTGTCACTTAATTATAGCAAGTGATTATTTCACAAGATTAAAAACACCCATGCACTAACACATACAGATGTTAGAATTTCAGATTTAGGCAACAGGCACACGACTTCCTAACACAGTCATAACAGACCAGCTTTTAAATACTTACAGAAAGAAGTGCTCTTGGCAGAGCCGAGCTACCCGCGGTGCTTTGACATTGACTTTTGCTGCCCAGCGAAGACTGCAGCGCTCTAATCGATATCTCACCTCCATTCCAGAGAATGAGTGTTACTCGTACAGCTGCCGCTGCGGCGGTAAGTTTCTTCTGGAGAACGAAGACGCAGAGGGCGACGAGGACGCCGTCGTGTGCTGCGACACGTGCTCACTTAGCATCGAAGTGAAGAGAACTAGGTGATGTAAGCATTCAGCGTTCAGCAGGGAACCCATCAACCTGGTGTTTCATTTTCATTCTTCATTCTGAGTTCATTACTGGGGACAGTATTGTGGTACCTAGTATTGGGAACTTTAGTATATACAAATTATTATAGGACATTACAGTGGAACCTTAGCATATGTTTAATTTAATTCCTTCTTAAGGTAAAAAAAATAATGTATATGTATGTATGTGTGTGTGTGTGTGTATATATATATATATATATATATATATATATATATATATGAATTCTTCCATAACATAATGCAAATGCAGAGAATCATTTCCTTTTCCAGCCACCCAAAAATATCACCAATATTACAAACAAACAAAAAACCACGAAAAAAATCATGTCGCTTTTGAACGCTTACTGAAGGCAACGTAGGGTTAACGCTTTCAAAACAGTTTTTGTTGACAGAGTTTTAAATGGCTCTTGGATGTACGCGGCACTTAGCCAGCGTTCGGTTTGGTTTGTTCGTTTGTATAATTGTTAAGGTGAAAATTTGTAAGGGAGGGAATTCATACGCAGAGGTTACACTGTATTTAATTTTTTTAAATCCAAAAAACCAAAACAAAACATTTGTCATTGGTTTATATTTCATATAAACTTGAAATCATTTAGTGGGGAGTATTCACACTATTTTTATAGGTACAGTGATGTCCAGTATTGTAATTTAAACTCATTTCATACAATGTGTATTTATTAAAACAGAAATTTATATACATTTGTGTCTTTTTGTCAGTCTTTTTGGAAATTCTGTCACAACCTTGAGCAAAGAGATCTTTCAAACTGAAGTATATAAAGAATTTAACTACTGAAAATTAAATGGAGAATATTTTTTGGGTGTTTATTTATTGTTGTTGTTGAAGAACTCTCTCTTTAATTCTCATGTATCCCTAACTCCTTTAGGAAGTGGGTTATTTTCTTTCCTAAAAGCCCTCAGGTTATTTCCTCCCAGCTCTCCGTGCTCTTTTTCTCAGAACAATATGGCGTCCCAATCCCCCACCCTCCCTTCCCCCCGAACTGCCTCAACACTTCGTTTGCTAAAAAGCCAGCTTGGATTTGTTTGGTCTTGTTTCACTTTTTTTTTTTTTCTTTTTCCAGTAATCAAGGGATCCGTGGAGTTTCAGAAAAACAAGGTCACGGGTTGATTAAGACTTCAAATGCAGTCATTAGGCTTTTTGGTATGGGGAAAAACAAACTGTCCTCTTTTAGAAAAAGCGGCTCGAGCAGAGCAACAACAAAAAAAAAAAGCAAGCTTTTTCATCAGCGTCCCCTCCTGAAGCCGGACCTGCCAGTGGGCCTGCAGCGGACCGAACCCTAATCCATACTGACATCAATTAGGGATAATCTCATCACTTTTAGAGAGTGGGCTTGTCAAAGCTCTAATTAAGTGCGTTGTCCACCCAACTACACCCCCCAACACACACACACACTCACACACACATATATATATGCACACACACACACTCTTACAAAATGTACATGTAGACAGGATCAACAGTACATTGTACCCAGTAATGGACATCTTTTTGCTATTTTTGTAAAAATATGGATTTTTGTTGTTTGTATATTGGTCTTGATACAGATATGAGCTTTGCGAATGCAGGTTAAAAATTCTGTATTATTACTTAATGATAATCTGTAAACCTGTAAACATTTTAAGTTTTTGAGAGGCAGGGTGAGAGAGAGAGAGAAAGCCCCATCAAGAGAATCAAGAAGTTATTATTCTGTCAGCACCAGGTACTGATGTTATAGTTCATCAATGAGGGAGGAATAAAATAAAAGGCACCCAGGGATGGCTGGAATGAACAAGCTAGCTGTTAGACATTTGTGAACAGAAAAAAAAGTCTAAGTATTTTGGATTTTGGAATAATGAAGACATCTGGGACTGAACTTGTTCTAGACCAGACTGTATCTTCATGCAGTGTCTGTATGAGTTTCGTGTAGAGTAAAACTCTGGCTGGATTTGGGCTGATATTCCAAATATCCGTAACACGTCATCAGCTGCAATTGAAAGGGTGCATGTGATTATTTTTTATTTTATTTATTTATTTTAAAAATAATATTAGTTATTATAATAGAATGTTATAATAATAATAATAATAACAAAATGTTCTTTTTTTTTAAGGAGAAAATGAGAGTTATTAACCATTCTGTTCCCATAAAAGTACATTATGCACAAACAGTGGATAGAACTTTTCTTTCTTTCTAATGATTTCATTTTCAACAAAGTAAATTTAGCCCACATTATTATTTTTCATGCACACAAAAGATGTAATCAAGCCTTACAATTAAAGAAGGAGGAGAATCAATTTAGTGATGTATCATGATTCTTTTGTGGTGCAGTTCATGTATCACCACACTAACTCTGAATTTATGCATGTTTAAATTTGAGGTGGTGAAATATTGCAGTTCCTCTATGATCCTACAGGTGGCGCACACTAAACTATTTAAACATTGGCAGGCAGCACAGCATCCCAGCATTATTTGCTAAGTTTTCTTTAGAATTATGACAAAATCTAAAGAAAAAAATAATGTTGCATTGGGATATTTATAAAAGCATAATGCTAACAGAATCGCTATACAGATGGAATCTGCACTTAGGTATTGGGATAATATTATATTGTGATAATATTATATCGGATGGTCCCTGGTGATTCCCATCCCTACTTGCGATACAGTTTACATCAGCTGTTTCCTTCTTGCAAATAGAATGCTAAGATGATTTAATGTAGCACATTAATGTTACGTTTTTATTGTTTCTCAGTGGAAAAAAATTAAAAGATCAAAAAGTGCAGTAAATCCACAGGTGAGCGTAACCCAGTCTTACCTCAATGCTCGCCACCTTTTCTCACATCATTTGGGGTGTGGAAGTCCTGGTGTGCCACCGTGCATGTGTGTGTGTGCGAGCAAGAGACCAGCAGCGGTAACCTTAAACTGCCGTCAAGTGAGAACCGGTGGCTTTCACTGATCTCCTACTCACTTCACAGGTAGCCCTGAGAAGCGTTTCCTTCAAAGCAAGCCTGATGCCCAGAGAGACTGAGAGGGAGGAGGAGGGGTGCAAAGCCACTCTTTTTCTTTTAATGAACTTTTCTTTTTACGTTCTCCCTCCTCTTGCTCTCTCCTTGAACTCAACCATAATCTCAGGCAGACAAAAGCAGGGCCCTCCTCCAGCTTCCAGTTCATATTCCAGCTCAAATCTTTTAAAATTCCTTCCCTGTTTTAGGCCGAGACTACAAATGTAATTGTGTTCCTCCGTGGATCATGGAAACGGCAGGTGCTGCCTTCGTAATCGCACATTAGAAACATGAGATCTTAAATCAGAAGTGGGTTTTTTTTTTGTGTTAGAGGGAATTTCTATATAGAAAAGAAATTCTCAGTCCCTATGTGGATCATTTAGCATAAATTGACATGATGCCTTCCAGCCTCTTCGTTATCAACCAATCAGTTTGGACGACTTCTTTTTTTTGGATCACTATGTCAAAAGATGACCCAACCTCTGTTTAACCAGGCATCAGTTTTTCCTGTAAATCAGAAGGAGTCTCCAACATCGCAGTTCAAACTCCTGTGCTGATTTCAAAGCACAAACTAGCCATGTCTCAATTCAAGGGCCGCATCCTTCGAAGGAAGCAGACTACGCATCTTGGTAGGCTTGTGGCCTTCGCTGACTGCATTGACCATGAAGTCCAAACTGAAATGAAATGGTCTGGTCTACGGAGGACTTCCTATTTGCATCATCAGCTGTTTCCGCTCTTACCATTGCGTCATGAAGCACCGTTCGTGTCGCCTAGCAACCTTCACAGCTGCAGTTGGACTTACCATAATAATGTGATATGAAGTATAAATTATCTGTGGAAAGAAAAATAGTTTTGGTATAGGCTGGATGCAGGCATTGGCTAATGTCATGTGACCACGCTTTACCATGTTTTACAAAAACCTGTCTCTCAGGGAGGTAATTACATGTAAGCTCCCCCCCCCCCTTTTAAATAGGCAATACATTTTAATATTTAATAGCATCAGTTACTATTTGATTGAGTTAAAGTACTTACATTTGAAAGTGTACTAATTGGATCCTGCATCCTCCATAAGTTGGGCCGCTAAGGGTTCACCTGTTAATCCTTCATTGTCAGGGAAAACAAGCGCACGATTGAAATGGGACAGCTTTAGTCACGACGCTGTGACGGAATCGTTCTTCAAAGTCACTTAATGCCTGCTGAAGTATCACAGAAATAGGATTAAAGTACTTCTGGTTCAAAATTGCGAGTCCCCCGGATAGATGCTTCCGGTTATATGGGTCAAATTTTTTAAGTAACTGTTTTCTCTGTTTATCTGATGATGTATTGGGGATTTTGGGCGTGATGTCACAAAATACACTAAATAGCTTGAACATATCACAGCTGTTATGCATTAGAGTATTAAAAACGGTATTGCTTTTGATGACGAGGCCCACATCATTTGTATGGGCTCAATTAAAACAAATATACTGTCCTCACTATAATACAGAATTTTATTTAAAATTAAAATTTCATATATGCTACATACAATATGTCTAATCCCCCCATGTCCTGAAAAGCACGTGTGTTTGTATGCGTGTTTGTGTGAGGCGGGCTGATGGATTGCAGGCGGGCCTGTGCTTGCACTCTCATTGTTTCTTTGTTTATGTTAGACACTGTGTCAGAGAGCCAGTGGTTTACTGCCCAACCCATCATCTGGCTCACTCAACTGGCACTAACACTAACAGCCCTCAGTACAATCCTCTACCTGTGTGTGTGATAGAGAGACAAAGCTGGAGATGGGTGATCAGTGAGATTCAATATCATTAAATCAAACCATCACCTTGCCACTCTCCTCCTCAACCCAAACACAATTTTAACTTCCTCTAAACCTGAACAGGGTTGCCAGGGTTGCTTGGATTTGGAAAAGGTTGTGGAACGAAAAAGCAAGTGCAGGGGTTGTCGAGGCTTGTTATGTGCGTATTTTGTGCGTTTCTTTGGATATACCAACAGAATGCCAGGTCTAAAAGACAAGAAGATTGTGAAGATTGGGATTTTAGAGCACATTGGTTAAGATGTTAGACTACTGATGAGAAGGCCATGAGTTCATTTCCCAGTGCTGAGGAACGCGCTTAACCCTTAAATTCTCACGTGTATAACTGGGATGAAAATATACAAGTCAGTCTGTCTAAGGGTGTCTTCAAAATCATCCAAATGTACAGTAAGTGATACAAAGACATTGTATAGATACTATGAATCAGAAATGCGTGTGCACTACAGTGACCCTTGTTTACCAGGCAAAGAATGAAAGAAACACTTCGCCTGAACAATGTGGACTAGTTTCATGTCTTTTGTGCTGTTTTTTGGATGTAGTCAGGGTAAAGATTTTACTTTGACCTGGCAACCCTGTACTTGAAGCATTCGAAACCCACACACACTCTCCAACCCAGAGGCACATTCATCTTTCTCTTAAAACCACCATGACTGCTGCTGTAGCCAAGACTTCAGTGCTGCCTTATAAAACAATGCCTTGTTGTTACCAAGTGAAAGTCTGCTACAGCGTCCAGGTTTAAGAGCCTATTTACACGTTTGTTGTGAAAGCAGTTGCCAGAGGGGAGTCTCACTGTGACCGTGTCCCCATTGTATGCGACGTCACTAGAGCCCAGAGATACCCACAGGCCCTAGAGTGCCCCCTTCCCCCCCACCCACACCCTGCAAGCCCAGACCTGCCCAGACCTGACTTAAAAATAACCCCAGATTGTTAATCATGTAGACGCTTCCACTCCCTCCTTCCACATACACACCCACCCTACACCCTCCCTTGTGTTCATTATGTTGACCCCATCATCGGAAAAGCCCCCATGTGTCTGCTTCTAAATGTTCTCATGTCATTCAGAACGGCACACACTGGCTTCCTGCGACTTGCAAGGCCGACGTTGTTTTGTAGACTCTCATCCCAGGGGGCCGCTAGTGCATTATCAGCCATTAACTGTAAATCTGATGGTTACTGTGATGTGTAATGTGACCAAGACTTGATGGTCTGGATTGTACTGTGAGGCAGACTTGGCTACTGGCCATCAGTTATCCTGCTGATTGGCGGTTTTATGAAATAGGATGCAAAGGTTGTTGTGATTACTGAGCGGATCGACACCATCACTGTATCACTTACAATAGTGATGGGCTGTTATAAGACAATAATTGGGCATTGAGTGGTGTGACTGAGTTACAGTTTACTTCCTGAAGTTGACTGCACATCTGCACAGATGTCTCTTTCTGGGTTATTTACCAAACCTTTTAATGATAGGCTAATATTTTCCAATACTTAACCAATATTAAGTGGTTGTCTAAATATTTTAATTATTTTTAAACATAAATGGGACATTGTATGTGTTAACTCAACAGAAACTGTTTTATTTAACTATCTAATACAGTAGTGGTTTTGTCATTTTGGCAGGTTGTGTGCTTTCAATTTACAGAGATGTTGGATGATTTTGCAATGATTGCATGTAACCTGTGTGCAATTTAAAAAAAGTTAAAACAATGGAATTTTGCCACAAATAAAATAACACAGAATTGAAAAGGTTAACTTTTCTGGTGATACCATAATTTTTTTCAAAATGTTTTGTTTGTTTGAATTAGTTTATGCCACAATGGAATGGTAGGCTTGTGTTACGGCTTTACACGGTTTTATCAAATCGCTTTCTCATGCCACTGTGACGTTTTTTTTTAAAGCCAGCAGTTGGTGCAACTTTTGCCCACAAAAAAGAAATTGTGAGCCGAGTACTGAGTGTTACTGAAATTAATATGTCATTTGTGTGGACTGTAGCTTTTTACCTTCAACAACCTAATTTCCAAAAACATTTCTGAGATTGTCCGGGCCACTTCTGTATGGCAAAAGGGACAATACTTGATGCCATTGCCAAAACCAACGCATAAAACCAGTCAGGGAAACACTTTCAGCAAGAATACACATCTGATAGCGTTTATCATTTTAAACAACACTTTGTCTACATAGTAATTGCTTGTAAGTCGTTTTCATTTACTGTACCTCTAAACCACCCATGTTTATTTGTTCATGGCTAACTCAAGCTACAATACAAACTAACACAAGGATGAATTACAAATCCCTCCCTAACCCCCTGATCTACAGTAGGCCACACGTTGTGTGGAACAAGAGATTACATAATGCACTAGCTTTCCATTTTACACTATTTAGGATTCAACCACAATACAGTCAGTTAGCTATTCATTAGAAAGCTTTAAAAGTCAATATTTGTTTACGTCCAATGCATATCATTTTATGAAGTGTAAACCACAACCATTTCCATAGAAGCGCAGAGAGGTAGCACTATTGCTAGCGAACGCCTTCAAATTCAGGAGGAATCACATATTTGTACACCGTCTGAGATAATAATGTTACGATAACAAATCAAACTTCTGAAAATTCATATTCTTATTACCTTCATCATCCATTTCCAAAAGGTTGTTTCTTTTTTGAATATGTTATAAAGTCACACACGACATGCTGCATATAAAAATAATCAGCAGAACAGAAGCTTGCAATTCCTAGGTTAGTCAAATAGAAATTTTATTCGTCACATACACAACCATACACAGTATGACATGCAGTGAAATGCTTATACGACAGTTAAAAAAACCTGAAAAAGAAAGACACGAGAGAAATGTAAATTTTTAAATGTAAAATTTTGGGATAAATGTACAAATCTACAATTTACAAAGTTACAATAAAAATATAAAATTACTTTACAATTTTTATGTTACAAAAAGTACAATACTCTTATCTGAGTGACAAATCATCAGGAATCAGCAGGTAATCAGGTAATCATCAGGTAATCTTTCTGTTATGTTTTCTGGCTCTTCAAACTTGAAAATACATAGTAGCCTAATGTCAGATTAATGTCAGAATGGTTCTTCTGCCTTCTGTTGTGGTGACTGATGCCAAGGTAGTCATGTGACTGCAAAAAGTCATATTTAATGACATTGTAAGACACAGATAAGTAAACTTCCATTCCGTACCCATGATTGTAACTAATAATTTTTTCACTCTCTGATACTGACCTGATTGTCACATCTTTATAAGGTTCCAACAGGGAAGCCTTATGTGGGAAACTGGTTGAAATCAATAACTAGCATGATTACACTGTTTTAAAGTCTTATTTATTCTAAAGAAGGAATCCTGACTCTCCTTTGAACTTTGGAATGACATCTTGTCTGTGGTTTTTGGGAGCTTTCGTTATGGATAATGAGCTCTAGGCTTTATTTTCCCTTCACTCACTCTCTCTCCCTCTCAGTTGTCTCGCCTGGTGATGGAATTAACTAGAGGCTTGCAGAGCGGAAATCACTCGCGGCCTTTCTGAATGATGTCCCAGAGATGGGAACGGATTAGTGCCCTCTCTTTCTCCGCCCGTAACAGCACCAGGTGGCTTTTTTTTTTTTTTTTTTGCAAAGGTGTTACACTTAATCTCATTACATTGCTGCTAAACCTCACAGACCTCAAAATTATCACCCCCACCACTCTTTCTCTTTCTTGCTCTCTCTCTCTCTCTCTCTTCTCAATTTCTCTTCACCCCTCCCTTTCTTCCCATCTTCTCTCTTTCCAAGTCACTGGAGGTGGCTCCACCTGAAAGGAGAGAGAAATTGGTGAGGCGGCTGCTGTTTTAGCTGCCACCGCTGACTCACAGCGAACGCCAATCCTGATCCAATTTCGCCACGCTGGTGGCCTCTTATTCCCCTGTCCAATAATGCGTCTGCTGGAAAAATCCCACTGCTTCAAATCAAGTATAATCCTTGCTGGAGACAGTGTGTCAATCTCATCCTTCAAAAATACAGCAGGTCTCTACCCGCTCTCTCTTCCTCTCTGTATCTTTCTCTCTATTTGTCAATCCAGTCCGTAAGGCTCTTGGGACTTTCCTCTAAGTCCCCCATCCCCTCAGAAGAATCGAAAAGGGATCACACAACATGACCTCCTAGCACCTTGATATTACAATATTGTGACCCGTGGGGCATTGGGACGTAGGTACGGATTAAGACTTTGCATAATAAGATTACATGCTAGCTGAATGATATCAAGGGAGGATCCATATACGGCAGGCTGGCACTCTGTTGCCTGATCACTAGTGAATGGTATAAATTGCAGATTGGGTGGGGGTCTGTTGAGGGGATAGAAATCAAGCAGGAATTCAGCTCAGATTCCATTTGCAGCTGAGGCTTTAATGCTTGCTGGACATTAATCTGCCCACATGTTCCCACATATGATGGGTTAAATTTCACGTCTCTGTTTGTGCAACTGCCCCAAGGACTCCCATTTTAACTGCGACTTGGTGTCATTATTTATCATAAATAGAGTGCAGATGTTAGATGAAGACCACTCATTGATCTGGCAAAATACAAGAAAGCCCTCAAAGAAAGGGTAACCTTTGGAAGGTAGAGGTGGTGGCTTACAAACAAAAGTCCCACGATTGCTATTGTGGCCTTAGCAAAGAAATGCCAGTGAAAAACTTTGCAACATTCAGTTTCCTTGCTCAGGAATGACTGAACGGGGCCTAAGAGAGGAAACTAGCGTGATAGGTGGTCTGAAAGCCTAGTGGAACGGATTTTTGTGTTCATGGAATGCCATAGATACCAACTGTGAAGCATCCTGCAGGGAGGCTCCTGCCTTTCACTCAGGAATTCCATCATGCACATCTCTCCATTCCAGATCAAGCTCAATATTCTAATACAGTAGTCAGACAGACCCAGGGGTCAGAAATGGATTGAAGAGTCTTTTGACTTATTGCAGTT
This sequence comes from Platyallabes tihoni, assembly GCA_030068045.1. Classification (NCBI taxonomy): domain Eukaryota; kingdom Metazoa; phylum Chordata; class Actinopteri; order Siluriformes; family Clariidae; genus Platyallabes; species Platyallabes tihoni. Next base: position 27,099,633 of record JAQQZS010000002.1, read on the forward strand.
TGACAGAAAATGGCTGAGTCAGTACCTGTGATGGGATCGATAAACCAGGGCAGGATTGCACAGCCAAGACCCTGCTAAATGACTGAGTCTGAGTACAGTGCGAGCTCGTTGGCCACTCCAGCACTGTGGGAAACCCGAGGAACTATAAAAGCTTAAAGGCAGGGGGTCCCAAATTGAAAACACACCTACTGGCATTAAACAATACCCTACTCAGTAGCGTTCAAGCACTAACCTCTCCGTTTGGTACCAAGGGCTTTAATGCTGGTCAGAGAGAAGGTTATTGTTGCTGTGTTAACATTTGTTCTGGGCCTGCTTGGATTTGAGGCGAATTTGACCAAAGACCAGGGCAAGTAGACCCAGTGCACAAAAATGTCTTGAGTGTTAAGAAAGGAACAAAAAAAGACAAGAGTAACCCAGCTGGGAAATTGTTGTGCTAATTCATTATCCTCTGCTGAGCAAAAATAATCTTTAATCATGTAGTTGATCATTAACATCATTTATTTGCTGATGGGTTTGATATCCACCCGAGAGAGCTAGCTCATAAATAAAACACTCGTCTAATTCGTTTGTCTAATAAACATCCCATCTTTTATATATGCTCATCAACACCCCTGTTCTCCAGAAACCCACCCTCGACTAAGGTCACAGCCTGTGATCGCAAAATGTGCGTCACCTGCTTATCTTATATCAGAGCCCCCTGTCTCTTATGCAAATATGCCAAGATAGGACTTGGATACATGTTCCAGGCTCAGATCATCCCTTGTCCCTCCCTCAGCGTTTGAGCTGCTGATAACAATCAGCGCTGAACAAGTGTACCACATCACAGACCCAAATTAGCAAAACATGGGAAGAGGGGTCCAGGCAGCTGCCAGGCAAAGAGGATTAGAGGAGTCCCTCAGTCCCTCAGCCCCAACTCACAAATTACATATGATAATCAAGCAGCAGCTTCACAAATGCAGTTGAAGACAATGATTGAAAAATACTGATCTGTGCGATCAGTACTGGGTGGCATCACCAAATCAGGAGATCTTCTCAGTTTTGGCTTTTGTGAACTTTTACAAAGCCTACAAACCTTAACTGAGGTTATGTAACAATCCAGGGTGGGTTGTAACGAGCTATATCCTTTATTTCCTTGTTCAATGTATTGATATTTGAGTGTCATTCATTTGGGTTCAAGGGAACGAGTTTTGTTTTCATTACGAATTTCATTTCTCCCGACAGTGTTTACCGATTGATGAGTCAGACTTTCGCACAGCGGGTGGTAAAAATAACATTATCAGAATGCATTTTCCTTATTACAGCTTGTCATTTAGTGCCATGAAGTTAGTGAAATCTGTAATAAAACTTACATAATTTCAACTTCCAGCTCATTGACAGGTAAGCTACAAGCTGTAAAGAATGGCAACATGGACTTTTCTCCATGCTGCTGCCCTCACATTCATTTTTAAATAGGATGAGCTAAAAATATCAGCATCAACAATCAACTAATCAAAGTCAACACAATAATGGGAATAAACACAGACTGAAACACAGCCTCCTGAGACCCAGACTCTACTGTCGTGTACATTGCATTTTCTCCCTGCTGTTTCTCTTTATTAGCGCCTGATAACTATGAACATAATCAATGTCAATAAAGAGAAGGACATTTGAAAGAATCATAGCGCACAAGCATAATGTAGAAGGGAGGAAATTTTATGTCCCTGTATGAGGACAATCGAGTCTCAAAAGGTTAAATATAAATGAATGTTGGACCCTAACAAGGTGGTGTGGAAGATTTTCTCATCATTTTTCTTGGGATAAACCAGATATGACAATTCAGTGCTATACAATATTTTAATTTTAGTTCATTTTCAGTTAACATCTTTTTGGCTAATCAATCTCTCTACCAATTTGGTACCAAACATTAGATTAGCATTTTGTTCTAACAAGGAGCTGTCAAAATTTCTTCTCCAAAATCATTTATAATCAAACCCAGCTGGCACCCAAGTGAAGTTGCTCACTAATTTCCTCTGAGGTAGCTTTGAATTCTCTCCCACCTGTCAACAGGTGAGAAGAGAAGGGTGAAGGCTCCTTCCCTGGTGGCCACCTACACAAACAGCCTAATTCAATAAGGTGATGTCAGGGTTAGTCGAAAGCTTATCTGCTGAGCTCACACGGCCAACATTCTGGGAGTTTGCACATGGATCGGGGTGGATGAGGTGGAAAGCTGACACCTGCCTTTCCTGTCCCTTAAGGAAACGCGGTCGGGGCTTTACCTGCCTGAAGTCTGGTGCACCATGGCAACAGCTCCCTTCCTGAACAAGCTGGTATGGGCACCTCAGAGATCTTTTAGGACAGCACAAAGAGTCCTAAAAGGCATCAATAAAAGACATTTTATTATGGCGGAGAGTCGTTATTTTTGAACACACCGTCATGAAGTCCATTTGCACTTCATGCTTTGGTTAATGATTCACAAGTTCCTTGAATATTCCCTGAACTGGTGCAAGCAGTCACAGTTCGAAGATGGAACAACAGATTGTTTGCACTGTCACCACAGCTTACCAAACTTGCAACATCTTGGCTCTCCATTGTGAACCTAACCAGGAGTTTATTCCCAGTGAAAAGCGATGGCAAAAGAAGAGAAGCCAAAGCCTCTTGTCTTAAGAAAGGGGCTTCGCTGCAATTGTTGAGATGACTGATCTGTGGCCTGCACTGTCATCATTACCCCCCATGAGAGGGGCACCCAGCCCATAAAACAATCCACTGAGGGCTAATGGCTCCTGCGCATTTCATTTGTAAGACACTATAGAAAGTCTGCGACAATAGGGCTCCTTCTTGAGCTGGCCCATCTGGGTGCCTTTTAGATCCTTTGAAAAGCACTCAGGGTCGCTGACCTAGAAAGTCATCAATAAAAGACAATCCTTGGAAGGACAAATTGAAGAGCGGGGGGATCTCTCGTCCCTGCGTGGCTCAGGTCTGGGTGTGTGGGTGCGCAAGGTCTACAGTGGGTGGTGTCCTGGCTCTTCTAATAGTGAGCACAGGTGCTTTGCCATCACAGTGAATACTTAACATACTGAAGGGAAATGGAAGTCATTACAGGAATGCAAATGATTCTTTAAAACTATCCAGCATTAGATGTAGATTACAAATTCATTCATTCATTCATCTTCTATACCGCTTTATCCTTGATCAGGGTCGCGGGGGACCTGGAGCCTATCCCAGGAGACTTTCGGGCACGAGGCAGGGTACACCCTGGACAGGGTGCCAATCCATCGCAGGTAGATTACAAATGTGAAGCCAAATATCCAAGTGTTGTAACAAACAATAGATCCACCTTCCATTATACTACAGTGCCAAAGAGAGCCTGATTATGACTGATCAGAAGGCATTGATTAGATTTCTATAACAGCAGCTCTGACAATAGCTCAGGCTGCATGGTTTTTATTAATTGACTTGTTCTAATACCTTAAGATTTCTATAGTAATAACTTTCCCAAAGACTTTTCTAGTGTAAGCCATACATTAAAAAATAGATATTCTTAATAGTTTTTATATGGTGACAATTTTTGTGATGAGGTCTTTTGTCAGGAGTCTCCAGTGTCTACAAACCAGTGCTTTGTAATAGTTATATGTAAACCTTTAAGTATGTAAAGCTAATTCTTTTGCCAGTGTATCAGATGGTGCATTGAATGAATCTCTTCTTCTCTAGCCTGCCTTGATTTTAGTGTTTTTTTTCTTTGTTTTTAGTACAGTGCATGGAATTACTGAAAGTAAATCTTATAGATGAAGTGAATATACTGATCATTCTGAATATACTGTATGAGAGAAGTTCAAATCAAACCAGGACTTGTATTGAAATTTCTTGGTAATATAGCCTTTAAAAAAACAGCTGACATTTGCACGTGACTTCAAGCACAGTATGGTGATGAAACTCTCACAATAAAGCATTTGAACAGTGTAAATGTTTTAAAGAAGTCCATGACGATCCACTGCAGCGCACTACAATCATTTCCATGAACATTCGGCAAGTGGCCTGACTGATCCTTGAAATTAGACTCATAACTTGCAGAAGAAATGCATCTGTCTGTGGAAACTGTACACATAATCATTCACCAACACCACTTGAACAATTCAGGAACTCAACGAGGAGTTATTCCCACAATAGTCCTGCCCGTACTCCAAGCCATTTCTACATGTTTGGGCCATTAAAGGAGTTCCTGGGAGGCCAGCGTTTCAGACATGAAGCAGGCTCATGGCTCTGGCGTACTGAGAAAACTTTCTACCTTGATGGTATCCAAGCACTAGTGAAAAACTAGGATAAGTGCATTAGTGTAGAAGGGGTTTGTATAGAGAAATACAGGGAGTTTTTACTCTCATAAGTGTTTTCTTTAATTCTGCATCAAAAGTCCAGATATGACTTGAAAGTTCCGTGTACGTTCCAGTCTGTTGTTCATTTTCTACTCCAAATCATGACCCATATTATCCATATTATAGCCACTGGATTGTGGGTTTAGACGGACAGTTAATTATGGAACTTTTTTTAGGTCAATAATCAGGAAAAGGTCACCGAAGGGGCTTGTCAGTGCCTTTGAAAATGCCAGTCAGGCAACAGATGTTAATTGGAACCATTACTGTCCTTTTGCTCGTTTAGATGAGCTGGTGACAAACAGCAGAAGCTTCTCCCATGCCGAGAAGGAGAGCGAGAGAGACAGAATAACAGACTATAATTACCTCAGCTGCCATGAGACTGATGGAGAGAGCAACGCCGTAGACGGTGCCCCATCACCTACCTTAGATATAATATTTTACTACCCAGCAATTTATCCATCATTGCTGAAAGCATTCATGGGCTATTGTTGTCAGAGCGGGAGATGAAGCCACCAGCAACGACTTCAATCTCTGAAATTACACCAATTCGGAGACAAAAGAGGGAGATCGTGGGAGAAACGGGGGAGCCGTGCTTTCAGGTGGCACTTTTTATCATTGAGTGGCAGACAGTTGAGCAATCAATGAGTTTGAGGGCAAAGTGCCTTAGAGGCAGACAGAGGTTTTTTGTTTTTCAAGGAGGCGTCAAATTGAGATCGGTCTTTTTTTTTTTTCTCTCTGTCTGCGAATGAAAAAACATAGATTTAGGGCTTATCACAATATCATTTTGCTGTAACTGATTATGATATTTGTGCATCTTGAGTTGAAGCAATCATAACACTCTTATAATAAGGATCATGATAGCAATTGATTGCGTATTGCCGTGCATATCCTGTTAATTTTCGCTTTTCAGGATTCTTCTACATGTGTGAAGTGTCCGCAAAAACAAACTGAACGTTTGCCTACTTCACCTAGTTTATCTGTGTTAATCATCTGACAACGCACTGACGATTTAACAATGTCTCGCCACTCGGATCATCCTATTCGGCCTTTTTTTTTTTTTTCCACAATGCCGTCTTTGATTCCTCCCACGCCCGACTGCTGAAGATACAACGTTTTGTTTGCTGTTATCCCCAGATTGGCGTCTGGGGGCTGTGAAGGTCACGGCGTGGGGTTACTGTGTAGAACCGGTGTCACACAGAGATGCATAAAGAGTCACGGCATTAAAAAAGAGAGAGGAAGTGGATCTTCTGCTCGTCATTACTGCTTGGTGATGTTGCTGATTTTAATGGCCCCCCTGAGCATTGGCCACTGGTGGATGGAAGTGGGGGCTGTCGCTCGGGGCTCGGCTCTCCGTGTAGGCCCTCTCGCTCACAGGAGGCAGGACGGAGGCGCAGTACTGATGTGGACCGGCAGACAGATGGAGGAGCATTGTGAGTGCTTTGATTGATAGAGGGTGGGGTCAAGGCGTAACCTCTGTTTTCCATACAAATAGGCCTGGGAGGGCATTGCTGTAGGATGCTGGGGCATCTCTGACAGGAGCTTCATTCCTTTGCATTGGTTGAGGAAGGAAAGGCTATATGGATATGGGCCTGGAAAAGGTCGCATTGTTGCAAAGCGAATGCATGGAATGGTTATGCGAATAGCTCAGAATTCTTCTGTTTATTATTGAGCAAAGGCTTTGGCAAAGCTGTATTTTAAGCAGCAGACTTTTTAGAGTAAAAAAAAACAAGAAAAATAATCAGGAGATTGTATATAGCATAGTTACTTAGCCAGTGTGGTGTGAGCAACAAGTGACATTACTAAAAGCAAATATTATTAAGACACAAGAGACCACAGCTTGCTCTCTTGCTTAAAGTAGGTCACTTCCCAAGACAGATAAACTTGATGTTGTATCATTCTGAAGATTTTTTAAACCACTAAATATTATTCACATTAGTCCATATTATTATTATTATTATTAAATCCCTTTTCTTCAAATGTAAGCCATTTAATCTAAATCACACTTTCCATTAAATGAAACACTATTAGAATGGAGTTTTGTCACATTACAAATGTAAATGCATTTTATTGGGAGTTAATGTTATAGACCAACACAAAACGCAACATAATTGTGAAGTTGAAGGAAAATGATAAATGTTTTTTTCAAAATTTGTTACAAATAAAAATCTGAAAAAATGTGGCATGACAAATGGTGTTAAAGTTCAAGGTGTATGAATACTTTTGCACGGCACTGTATAAATTGTATAAATGGATGAAAAGTGCTGGGAGTCGGTAACCATTCCCTAGTGGATCGTCAGTTTGAGTGAGTCAATCAATGTTTGATTATTAATAGCGATCGTTTAATTAGGGTACAATCCTTCTTTGATAGTTCAGTTTTTTTCATATATGTCAATCAAAAACAAATAAAAACTGGGGTTCATATAAGTACATTAAAATGGGTATGTATCATTTGTTATAAATGTTCCTTGTGAGGTTTGTTATCCAGGACACGAGTACAATGTAAGTAATCGAGGCCAAATTCCACAACCTTCGTTCTGACTCATATATACTGTAGCTTCTGCAGTCTGCAGTTAAAATGAGTGGGTATCTCTCAAAGTTATGGTTTATTCATTCATTCATCTTCTATACTGCTTCATCCTCTATTCAGGGTCGTGGGGGGCCTGGAGCCTATCCCAGGAAGCTTAGGGCACGAGGCAGGGTACACCC
>JAQQZS010000002.1:27112374-27123239 GCA_030068045.1 Platyallabes tihoni
TCATTTTGTGAAGCTGCTTTGAGACAATGACCATTGTTAAAAGCGCTATATAAATAAAATTTAATTGAATTGAATAATGCAATATGATTTTTCCAAGCATTATATTCTAAGATATATACTTATTGTGTACTCTCTTGTGTACTCTCACTCCATATCTGGATTTTTTTACATAGCTAATTGTGATATTGTCCATCTATTGCCTTTACTATACATATATATTTTTTAAAAATGATATAAGTGAGGCACAAATGGCTGCCCAGTCTACAAAAACATAAGCACATGCCTTATAAGCGCCCAATTTACTCTCATCACAGCTGCAATCTGAGCAAATACACTTACACATTGTCTCATGGCACGCCCCGATCTGTTTGGTAGCACTTAGAGTTTAAAAAAGCGCGCGCGAGAGAGATAGAGAGACATGGTGCAAGCAAGTGGTAGGCTGAATGGAGCTAATAAAATTGTTTGTCCATGTGCTGAAGGGTGTGTGAGATTTGTCCCAAACCACTGCACCCTTTGTAGCTGCTCGAGTGGGTGTGAGCGTCCGCTAACAAAGCTCATCGGAGCTCGTAGCCCTTATTTCGCTGGCCCAGCCCCCATTTAACTCACATGTCATTACAACCTGTTAAAAGGACAAAGCCTCAGTCCTGCGACATCATCGGTCGATTAGTGGAATTTTGCTTTGTTTAATCTCGAGGAGACATCGCCAAGTGACTTTTCTACCCCGTCCAAATGTAACCAAGCAAATATTTTCTTCCTCTCGCCACCAAACAAAATTAGAAGGTACAGTTCTCATTCAGCAGGCCACTTGTCTTCTGGCAGCAATATATAAACTGTCACAGCATGAAATCAATTTTCTGCCTTGGTTCATTTCAAATCAGAGGTTTCGAGCGCATTAGTATTGCAATTAGAAGGCCCATTGCTATGGGAGCCTAGTCCTGGAGTGCGGGAAGAGAAATTAAGAGACGCTAAAAAAAAAGAGAGAGAGAGAGAGAGAGAGAGACTCCTTCTTCACGCTGCTACTTGTGATCTTTTCTTTCCTTTCTTCTTCTTCTTTTTTTTTTTTTGCTCTTAGACCCGTCAGCTTCGAGGAGGTGATGGGGGCCAGCGGCTCCAATCGCCACAGATAATAAATTTATCAACTCTTAAAGTTCGGAGAGGGCTGAATGGAGCTGGCCCCAGCCATTGAACGCTAGCAGATTACTCACGCTTAGTTGGCTCTAGGTAGGCTTTGGCAAGGCTCCCTGCCAAGCCCAGGAATAGGCCTCCATTGAGCTCCATTCACCAGCTCCTGACACAGAGCATGCTTTTATGGCATGCTGCTTTATTATAAGAGGATCCCCCCAACACCCCCACCCCACCCTGGCGGCCCACCCCAGGCTCGTCCGCACTATACTCTTTCTTCTGCGTTAAGAAAAGGTTATCCCCTACCTTAATCTATACTGCCAAACGGATCAGAGAGAACGAAAAGGGGTGTCGGATGGGCGCGGGAGCTTCGTTCAGGAATCCCTCCGAGCCCACCTCCTAGGGATTCCCCCTTCTCTTCTCTAGCTCTCTTGCAAAGTGCCAATAGGCTCTGGTGGAGGATTTGCATCCTAAATAGGTAACCTGCAGATCTCCTCTATGAAGACATCAGATCAAAGATCAGCCAGTCAGGGAGCTGCTAAAACGTTAAGGAGGCCGGCATGTAGACAAAGCAAAGGGATGAGTGCTGACCGCGGCCTCAAGAGCAAGGGGGAAAAACACACTGGGATACCTAATCCAGATTAGGAGTGGATTAGAGCATTCACAGTGGATCTGGATTAATTCGAAAGTCACACAGACTCCACTTTTTTTTTTATTTTTGTGTCGTAAAAGTTTTCTTTGAAATAAAAAAAAATAAATCCTTACCTAAACTCTTTTTCAGTCTCTCTGCCCGCAGTTTGTTCACTCTCATGTCTCCGAATGTTTTCAATCAAACTTTGGGGATCTTTTCACACGTCACACCTTTTCAATGCATAACGCTTGATCATAAAATCAAACTGATGTATAATAAGTGCCAGGGTCTATTGTTTGTTATATAAACGTTTGCTTAAAGGTTTTAAGAGGTTGTGGAGGTTTTGGATGGAGTCTAACCGAGTCAATAAAAAAAAACCTTTTGCATGTTGAATGAATTCTGAGAATGCAACAAATAATCGACAAAGAAATGATCGCAACAATATCCAAAGACTCTTGAAGCTTTGGTGTGAAGCAGCAGTTATGCAAATCTACTGCATTGCAAGTGTTTTTCCAGTTTAAAGCCGTTTGCACCAAGCAGTTTGTCTATTTGGCGGAGTGTAAAAGATTTAAAAAATGTATCCCCTAAAAATGGAGGACTTGGAAAAAGTGAAGTTGGATGAAGTCAACCATGCATAAAAAAGTTAAGCATTGAATAATTTGATTGGCTTGTCCTTGTTATGAGCTTGCAAAAATCTGATCTGAGTATTGCACGTCTCACAACAGAATGTTGGCTAAAAATCACATAATTTACAGATCCTCCTCAAAGGAACAAGATCAAACAAGCTGCCCTTCATCACACCACTGGAGGAACAGGACCAAAGAACAACTGTTTCATCCTTGTTAATTGCTTGAACTTGCTCAAGTGTTATGGTGGATCATGGAGTCTATGCCAGGAACTGGGTGCTAGTTGCTAGTATATGAATGGGACACCAATATACCCAGAGCATCAAGCACCTACATATGGACAACCCTGAGGAAACCTACCCAGTCTCATAGAGGACACACAGTAGGCAACGTTGCAGCGTGAAGTTCCTCAAATCTGGTTTTTACCCTAATGTGACATGGATCAGATTTTTAAGTGCTGTCTGAACGCACAAATCCGCTGTTTTTCAGATTGAGTCACTTTCATATGTGGTCCTATTAGATACATATCCAATATGAGGTCATGTGACTTGAAAGATGATGTGCAGATTGAAGTTAATGCCGGATTTTCTTTTTGCCCCTGTGCATGCATATGGTGCTTGTTGACGTCAATCAGCACTAGCAGTATGAGGATGTCATAGCAGTGCTAGCAGTAGCTGATAAAACAGCTAATACTGGCTTTCTTGCTTCTTCCTATATCTCAACAAATGCAGCTGACTAATTGCTTGTTGTCCTCCAGAGCAAAATCCCAGGCATATTTTTGCTAAAATCGCAATGAATGAATGAAAATGAATAAGTGATCATATGAACTCGTGATGTGTTTTAACCATGAAGACATGAGCAAAGACTTATCGATGTGCGCATGAGTAGCGTTTCAGAGGACACACAAGGGCACATCAGAGTCAGATAAAAGTCACTTGTACTTGTGAATGTGAGCCATAATAACATATGGAGTCAGAAACCCAATTTCAGGATCAAACCTGAGACCCTAGAAGTAGAACCTAGAGACTTTGCTCAAGACATTCAGATTGATGTTTGCTTAACATGTTCTCAAAGCTTCCTGAGTTTGTGAACATTGTGTATAATGAAAATGTTCACTAATTCTCTGTGAGTATTTAGTGTCGAAGAATGGTAAACCAGTTGAAACCATTGCTGTCCTTCATTTGTGAATTTCTATTGCCAAATCAGCCGTTAACCCCCTGCCTTTGGTGATGCCTGGAGCCCTGGTTTTAAGCAGCATTTCTCATGACAGAAATTAACCCTTTCGTTACCGTGCTAACACCTGGAGCAGGAGCCCCATGTTGATTTCCTGACGATAAAATTGGGGCATTTTATGATATGATATAATTGGTATCAATTGCTCAAACCGTGTGCAGCTATGGCGGCGCCTTGCCGTGCACACTCTACACCCCGACGGCTCTAATGGCACTTGTGATCTTAATTAGCACGCTCGTCAGAGCACGCGGATATCCTCCTAGCTCTTGTCATTATCTATATGAAATGCGCTCAGTAGGAAGAACGTGATACAATGTATTCCATACAAAAGCTACTTCATGTAACGTGTGCTTTTCCGCTCTCAGGATGCAGCACCGAACAAAAGCACCGCACTGCGAATCTCCCCCGGTCTAATTTGCAGGCTCGGAGTGGTGTTTAGCCCAGCGGGCACGGAGAACGCTTTTTTGTTTATATAAAGTTTCAAATGTTTCTCTCTGACAGCTCCTTAAAGACAGGTTTGCAATGGTGCGTCCCAGCCTGGTTCTAAATGTGAATTTCATTTGGTTTTCAAAAGCAAGAAAAATAAACCTTCCTGTTCCTTAATTGACGGCTGTCATGGAGCAGGTCTCCTTTCCCTTAGCCATTCAATGCTTAATGGGTTTGGTTAAAAGCAACGAGGGTTCAAACATAACCAGCACAAGACAGGATGTTAACTGTCCCCAAGCCGCATCAGCAGAGGAGAGGTAGCTGTGACGTAGAAAAGCCGTGTGGGACCAGGGTGTGTCGAGCCTGAGGACGACACTGGAAGCATAAGACAGTGGCCATATGTCCAGGGATACGACTGACATTCAACAAATATCACCTGTCAATATAATTCATCATCTGCTTCTGCATGCACCGAGGAGTCGACGCCCGGGACGTGATTCACAATCATGGCCTTTTGGAGAAGTGCTGATTCAAATCACTTAATGATGAGAGTCGGGGTTGGGTGGGGTTGTGGTGTGGTGAGGGCATAATCAGACATCCAGAAAATCAAAAACATTTAAACTGCAAAGTTAAATTGCATCACACTTTGGCTTTTGTTTTAGTAACAAAAGTGGCATCTATCTATCTATCTATCTATCTATCTATCCATCCATCCATCTGTTTAGCTATGTGTCTGTCTGTCTGTCTGCCTGTCATTTTTGTCTTTCTTTCTGTCTGTGTGTCATTGTTTACTTCCCTTCCCCTTGTTTGTCTTTCTTCATTTTTTCATTTTGTTCTGTCTCAGGATTTATATAAACCTGTCTGTCTGGTTCCTGTCTGTGTATCTCTCATTTTGTCCGTCTGTCTGGCTTTTCCCTCTTTCTTTCTAAAATTTTGTCTGTCTGTCTGCATATCTGTCTTTCGGTCTGTCTACCATTATGTCTTTTTGTTTGTGTTATTCTGTCTGTCTTTCTGTCTCTCTGGGCGTAAATAGTTTCTCTCATCCTGTGTGTCTTTTTGTCTGTCTCTCTGTGTGTATTTCCCCCTGCTTGTCTATTTGTCTGTATGTTTCTGTCTGTCTGCATATTTTTTTCTTTTTGTTTTATTGTCTGTTATTCTGTCTGTCTTCCGGGGCTTTCGTTCTTTCTTTCTTTCTTTCTCTCTTTTTTTCTGTCTCTTTTTTCTGTCTGTATCTGTCTGTATGTCTTTGTGTCTGCCTGCTTGCATGTCTTTCTTTCACTCTATCTACTTTCTGTCCCTCTTTCTTTTGGTTTGACTGTCTGTTATTCTGTCTATCTGTTTGTCTGTGTGTGTGTGTGTGTGTGTGTACTAGGAGTGTAACAGACATCGGTTCAATGGGACACAGATTCATGTCCCAGGTGAAGTGGGTCATGTGTACATGAATTTGTGTGTGTGTGTGTGTGTGTGTGTGTGTTTGTGTGTGTAAGACAGGGAGCTTGAGTGTTTGCGAGGCAGCTTGTCTCTCAGGTGAAGATGCTGTGCTGACTCAGCTGTGTACTATTTATTAGCGAGAGAAAGAGAAAGAATGAGTGGGGAGGGAGGGATGGGGGGGTAGGGCAGAGGGGAGAAGCAGATCAGGTGTGCTCTGACTGAAGCCCTCATTAATGGGCCTTCATTATCTCTGATTTAAAGCCGAAGTGGCGAGGAGGTGTCATCTCGTAACGGACTTCATTAAAGCTTTAATTTTTTCCAGAAGGTAAGAGAGGCTGGCGTAATGAAGCCATCACAGGCTCAGCACTATTCACCCCTTGTTAGGCACTACACACACACACACACACACGCACACACACATGGAGCGTGAGTGGCAGACACACACACACACGGCACCCGGCACATTTATCATGGGAATTAACAATATTGCTGCTCCTAATATTCATACACACCTCAACACTGCTGCTAATATTATATGATCTGTGAATTTAGCTGAGTTATTAATGTGGACAGAGCGATATGAATATTTTATTCACAGAGTTTAATCATTACTTTTTTCCCCATTAGCTTATGATAATTTGAACCTGCAGACAGCAGAGTAGCATATCTTTATCTATACCTTCGGAATTGCTCCGGATATATGAGCAGTTTGATAGCAAAATGAGATATCTCCATTTTTATAGTTTTGAGAAAAAAATTAAATGAAACAATTAATATAGAATACTGAGAGAGAATATTTTGTGCATGGTAAAGGGATAACAAAACACAAATGGCCAAATTGTTTGGGTAATATAAGTGTGAATTTTGTGTGATTTTTCAAAAAGCTATAAATCCATCTCCCACAGTTTTGCCACATTTGCCACATCCTACAGTTGTGTACAGTTATGCAGTTTAGTATTGCAATTTAGTATTATTTATATAAGAAATATAGCAAACTCATGCTCTGGTTGTGATTTGTAGTGAGTCATGGCCTCAAATTACAATCAAGAAAAAAGTGTTGAGTTTTGTTGCACACAAAACCTTGTTAATTACAAAGATTATTGAAGATCATAAGAAACATGATAAGCAATACAAAAACTTTAGTTTACAGCTTTGCCTGCTACCAGTTTTGTGCACCATTTAACCAACTGCTTCCCACACACAGCATGTACATCTCATCTCTCTTATACACAAATCATTTGTGCATGTTTTGCTTTGTAATGTTGTTTCTCTGCTTCATCACAGTGCTTTACAGTACTACAGTTCTCCCATGCAGCTTTGTTATGTATGTAACATGGTTTTTGAACAACATCCAAATCACATAGTGTCCTATTTCACAGAACGTATCTCATTCAATGTTAAGCAATGAATACCTGCCATTTATTACTGCTGGGCGACCGCAACGGCAATAACAGAGTGAAACATCCTTTTCTTGGCATCAACATTCTCTAAAAACACACTGAACACATTTAAGCCTCTCAAGGCAGCCACTGTGATCACATGACAGAAAGAGTCACGTGACGAAGCACCAGCTTTTGGTTGAAAATCTGGCAGCTACGTGTCATGGAAGTTTAAAGCTTCTAAAATAAGGTTATATAGAGGTTTCAAAATAAATGTTTTGTTGTAGACAACCTTGTGTGTTAGAGAATAACAATTTGCGAACATGGGTAAAAGTCTGAAAATTGTGTTTCAAACTGTTCATGTAGACAGTTGAATGTTTTAGTTAGTGACCAACTGCAGCAACAAAATATACAAATTTATATTGAGGGTTTATTTCAAAATTAAGCAGAACTGTCCCTTGTTTGGGTTTATTGGTCATGTGACTTTAACGATTTTATCTAGAAGTTGATTTTGTCAAGCATTGAAGATAATGGTTTGGCCCAAAAATTAATTAAAGACATAAGTGTAAAATATTAGGCGTGTTAGGCGTATTAGGCATCTTAATTATTTAGTTGAGCCCTTACTAATGCTTCTTCCAAAAACATTTGACCAAATTAGTTTTTTGGCTTGTTAGGTTTTAGATTAGAACTTGTTAAAAAATTTGTTATAAAACACAAATCTATATTTTATTCATTCTTAAGAATACATTGTTATATCATTGCCAATGCTTTATCATCATCATCCTCATCATCAGCATCTAATCATCATCATCGTCCCCTTCCCCCCCCCCCCCCGGTCCTCTATTCTTAATCTCCTCCAGCGTTTATCTCTTCTGCCTGGCTTGTCACGTCCATCCGAGTGTAAGCGTTTACTGTGTTAGCTGTTTGAGGTCAGAAAGCGTGCTGAACTGCGTGCTCACCTCTGCACTTCTCCTCTTAGGAGTGTTTTGGTTTTTCCGATGCACTCCAGGGCTCCGGGAAACCTCCAGAGGCCTCGAGCAGCAGCAGCAGCAACGATGGCAAGCTGTGGCCAAGCAGCACGCCGGTAAACAAGCCAAATCATCAATCCTCTCCCTTTTTCTCTTCTGCTTATGCTAACATAATAAAAACACACACACACACACTCACACCTTCATAAACCAGTCATTTAGCTCATTTGCTAGGGGAAGGCCACACAAGCAAACATGCATTATCGTTACTGTGGGAAATTATGTCACAACATGCTGAGCATCATGAGGATGTGAAAGTCTGAGAACATGGTGGTTTTAAAAAATAAGATTTAACATCAACTGATGAAGTAAGGAATAAAACGTTCAAGCGTGTGCTGTTATAGAAAAATCATCAGAACCTACTGAAGCGTTTTATTCTTTTTATACCACAGCAGCATGACACCACGGGTTTTGTTGTAAGTTTTCTGCCAGGTGAAAGTCTTCAGGACAGAAAGTCTTCAGGTTAACACTTTCTCAACAACACGATTATGTGTGCGCATGTGCCTGTGTGTGTGTGTTATTAACTTATTATTGTTATTAACAGGCTGCAAAACAAAAGAGATTCTGATGATGACAACTGCATATAGAGGCTTCATGCATGGTAAATAAATTTAAATAAATCACTGTTGTATAAGAGGTATTAAACACATTAGGATGTATTATAGAAAAATGCTCAAATTCAGGGTACTAATACTAATTGATCATTTTTATCATCATCGCTGGCTTGTCAGGCTTATTTCTGACATGTTGTATCTTTTAACTATGACATTTTATAACTATCAGCATGCAATACAATGTATTTGCTTCTTTATGACTGGAATTAAAGGACACGGGTTGGCCTGAGTTAACTTGTTAAAGAAATAGTAAAATATGGGACCTTTAATAAATACACACACCCAATTTATATAATTTGTTGAGTACGAGTATAATCAACTCAAATGTTATGTTTGTGATTATTACACTTGCAAGTTTTTGTTAAAACAAAATGTTGAGATTAGTAAATCATACACTTATTTCCCTAATTCCACGTCAGGTCTTTTAAAAAGTAAAGAACTTTGTGTGATGGCACAGTGGCTAAGTGGGTCCAGACTTTGAGATCACCCTGTAGCAAAACATTTGAATGGTACAAACGTTTAAAATAAGCCTGTACATCCGTGAATGACAATCCCTGATCTTTGAAAAATGACGGATAACTTGACGATAACTTGCAGAAGAGATGCAGCTATCTGTGTGAACTGTACACACAATCACTCAAAAACACCGCTTGTACGTTACAGGAACTCGGCTGGGAGTTATTGTCTCATCTGCCATATGGTCCTGACCTCACTCCAAGCCATTTCCACGTTCCACATGGGCTGGTAAAGGAGTTCCTGGGAGGCCAGTTTTTCAGACGAGAAGGAGGCAGTCTGACGATGGCTCCGGCATGCGGAGAAAACTTTCTGCCTTGCACCAAACACTGGGATAAGTGCATTAGTGTAGCAGTGGATTATATAGAGAAATAAATGGAGTTTTTACTCTCGCAACTTGGAGACTACACCCCTTGTAGTTTGTCATTGTTACAGCCTATACCGCTTTATCCTGTAAACGGGGTACACCCTGGGTGGGGTGCAAATCCATCGAAAAGAACACACAGACTACGGACAATTTGGGAATGCCTGTGAACCTAATCTACGCATCTTTGGACTGTGGGAGGAAACCGGAGTAGCCAGAGGAAACCCACCGAGCACAGGGAGAACATGCATACAGACCAGAGGTGCAAATCGAACCCGGAAAATTTACATAAACTAACAAAAAAAATCTAATTTTATTTTTTTTACTTTTCTTTTTATAAAAATGACTGTTCTTATCGTTTTATTGACTTTTCCAAATTAGCATAACAAACAAAAAATATCTGAATACAATTGTGACACAGTACCCGTACTTTTCTACAGTTTCTCTGGACTGGTATCCCCCTACTGGGAGCCGCTCTATGTTTTCTATTCACTTTATTGACTAAGCTCAGTAATAATCTTGGCCGTGTTCGGACGTGAGGGAGACCAGCATGGCGTGTTTTTGGCATCTCTCTTCGTTTTCGTTCTCATGCGGACCCCTCTGCTGCCCTACCAGCCTGGTGTGCCAAAGAAACTGAAAAAAGTTGCGACTTGCTTTTGTAAAGGGGCCAGCCTTTGTTAAAGAGGTCTAGACAGTCGATTACTTTCTCAACCAGGCTTTGTCTTGCAGCTCCTCGCGTGGGCCGATTTTAAACAACAGATGATGGTGTTTGCCAAGTGTCACAAAGCACACTCACACCGCGCGCTTGTTTGCTCCGCAAACACCATGCTAAAACGCCATTTTAGAGGAAAGCAAGAGGAGCTTGGCGTCTTTAAATCTTCCCTTTAAACAAACACGGTCGGTTTGTGACGGTGGTAAAGACCTGCTGAGTGCTGATCTGAGAGGATCTGTTTGCTGTGGGCACAAAAGCAGCACTCGGCTGCTACTTAGGTGACGTACTTTACATCAGCAGAGGGATATATATATATATATATAAATAAGCACCATCATTAAACCTGTTTTACATTTTATGTACAGGTTCACAATAATGTGTGTATAATATGACACCATTTACGATTTAGCCGAAGCAGTTATCTAAGACTTCTGAAAACTATAGTAGACGCCTGCTTTCTCAGATGAACCAACAATAAAATTCAGCAAACAGATAAAGTAATTCACTAAACGGGAGAGAACACAGGACATGAAAGATGCATGTTTGCTTATGGTAAAACTTTTAATTGTAAATTTCTAATCATAGTCTTGTGAGCCAATAGTGAACGAGTGGGCGGGACTGTGGTCAAAAAATGGAAGAGCTGCTAATTATTAAGGCAATATTGGCACCTATGCAGTGTATGCTAATGTGTGCTAATGTAGCATGTAGTTCTGAAGACGTGTGTGTGTGTGTGTGTGTCTATATATATATATATATATATATATATATATATATATGGTGAGTGTG
>JAQQZS010000002.1:27131502-27151192 GCA_030068045.1 Platyallabes tihoni
TTTATTTTTTTTTTTTTTCTTTTTTTTTTTTTATTTTTTTTTTTTTTTTTCCCTTGTGGGGGTGTGTTTGTGAAAGCCCCATACCCCCCCCCCCCCCCCCTCCAACTGAAAGTCTGCTGCCTATCCACCACTCATCCTTTCCGGAGCGATTCAAAGTGTGTGTGTGTGTGTGTGTGTGTGTGTGTGTAGAAGGGGGTGAGGGGGCTTTTCTCTGCTCCTCTCCTTTCTCTGGCTCCTCTTGCTCACAAAAAAGTGCATTATGGGCTCGGAGGGAGACATGGTAACTGCTTGCGTGCTGTCAGGACACATTAGGCGACAGGAGTCAATCAGACGTTCAACTCTGCAGTGCGGCTCGGGGGAATTTACAGAAGGCCACACCAACTCCTCACCCCCCTCACATACACCCAAACACACTCACTCTCTCTCTTTTCCACTCCTCCAGTCTTTCATTCCCATAATAAATATATCATAGATATTGACATTGTGCATGTGATGTGTGTTGTGTTTGTGGATTTGAAAGTGTACAGCTCATCAGTCTTTCAGTATTTAACCTTCTGCTCTGGTTGCAGCTTTGAAACAAGGTTGTGTAAGAGGTGAGAGTTGCACGTACACTTAAAGGAAACAGTGGGCGTACACTCACAGTAAACACCGCCCATGTATGCAGCATACTCATCTGTTTCTGTCTGAAATGATGTTGCTGCATTACATAATAATAATAATAATAATAATAATAAATTATTATTATAATTATTATTATTAGTAGTAGTATATTTTGTAATTAATTAATTCATCATTCATTCACTCATTCTGTTTTCATTATTTTACCACATAGTTATTTTATAGTTAATAATGGCCTTACATTTTTCATTCCATAACATGAAATTTCTTGGATTCATATTTACTATTGGTTATTAAACAAGATTTAGTAAAACAAGTCTTTCATTAAACCTGAACAAATATTTGTGCTTAAAGGGCTTCATCATTTTAATGATGCTCTAAAACTCTAATGCACTAATCTACTGTATCTAAAGAATTTTATTAAAGACAAATTCACTTGTTTGTTGAAGAATGTAAGTTAGAGGAGTTGAGTTTTATTTGTCTTGTTGGACATTTAGCATTTAGCATGTCTTATTAGAGTGATCCGAATCTGCTAGTTTTCCCACAATAACACTGATGAGTCATCTGAAATTTTATATCACTCCAGTGACTGGAATTAACAAATAAATATAAAAATAAGTGTGAATAAATAATGAAAGAAATTATATAGACATTCCTAGTGGTTCCTGACCTCCTGAACACACTGTAAATTATTATATCAGATATTTCTCTCTGATAATAAATAAATAAATAAATAAATAAATAAATAAAAACACTTTGTTATTTTTTCAGGTATTGAAAGATCTTTTCCGGGTTCGATTCCCGTCTCTGTGTGCTTGGAGTTTGTATGTTCTCCCTGTGCTTGGTGGGTTTACTCCAGGTACTCCGGTTTCCTCCCACATTCCAAAGACATGTAGGTAAGGTTAATTGACGTTCCCAAATTGCCCGTAGAGAGTGTGAATGGGTGTGTGAGTGTGTGTGTATATGTGTGTGCCCTGCGATGGATTGGCACCCTGTTCAGGGTGTACCCTGCCTCGTGCCCTAAGTCTCCTGGGATAGGCTCCAGGTCCCCCGTGACCCTGAATATAGGATAAAGCGGTATAGAAGATGAGTGAGTGAGTGAGTGAAAGATCTGTTCTAATAAAACACCCATTAAATCCTTCATATTTAATTTTCTAATGCTAGAAAAAATTTTTTAATACAGTTAATATATATTTATATAGTATGCCAAACGCCTTTAAAGCTACTCGCATCAAATAAAGTGCTGTACATTACATGAAATAATAATAATAAATAAAACAGCAAGAATAAATATACTGTATAAAAGAAATCACATTAAAAATATGTAAATAAAACAGTCAGACAAATCAGTATACACTAATATACTTAATATATTCTATTTATTTCTGTACAGTTAATACATTTTATACACACACGTCACTTCGGTGCATCTGGAATAAGAACATGTGCATGTATTGTATGTGCATGCCATCTGCAAGGTCACATGACCATATGCAGCTCAATTTGTATCGCTCGAGTGATCGATGATTCATTTCCAGTTATCCTAGTGCAAAAAGTATTGGCACCCTCTATTTAGGGTGCTTTGAAATACAGTTCATATGTAGTTCAAGGCATTATTGCTGTTTGCGCGCGTGTGTGTGTGTGTGTGTGTGTGTGTGTGTGTGTGTATGTCTGTATCTTTCTTTTTCATTTGTTCTTCTTTTCTGTCTCTTTTCTCACTCTGTCCTGCACATCATCTCTCACTCCCTTTATGTTCTACTTTCATTTTTTATTTGAATGCTGTTTCCTATTTATAACTGCATAGAAAGAGTCAGAGAAAGAAAGAGAGGGAATAGGAGAGAGAGTATTATTGGTGTGGCATTTCTCTCTCCTTTTTCCCTCCCACTGACCTCATTTTCCCCTCTCTATCTCACTCTCTCTTTCTCTCGCTCTCTCTCTGTCTCCCTGTCTCGCTCACACTCTCTCCACCACTCTACCCCCAGCCCTGTTTTGGTAGCTGCCCACTGGTGCAGTTAATAAAATAAAGATGCATGAGGCGTGCCATGGGCCACGTGCAAGGTGATAGCCCGATATGCTTACTATAAATACTGAAGAGGAAACACACACACACACACACACACACACACACACAAGCAAACACGCAACTGTGAATGTGTGGGTGCATTTGTGTGTGTGTGAACGAGAAATGCCAGAGATGTCACTAAAGAGCCAGGAATCCAGTTATTTATTCTTTTTTTTTGCCTGCCAAGTACTGCTGTTTGTCTTGTTCTGCTTAGTTGCATGTGCATAATCATGTCTTTGCCTCATTGCCTCAAGTATTAAGCATTCTGGATGGCAATTGTATGTGTGTGTGTGTGTGTGTGTGTGTGTGTGTGTGTGTGTGTGTGTGTGTGTGTGTGTGTGTGTGAGGAGTCGGTCCTGAACAAGTCAAGTTCCCCCATCTGGGCTCGCAGGACTGTTGTCTCTAATTTGCTTTTGTGTTCTAGAGCAGACTCTTCATGCACATGCACACACACCTTTCATGGGTTCAATGCTCTGAGGCAACTGCAAAAATATGAGGTCAGAGGTCACAACGGTAATGACAGAATGAATACAAACAGATAGATAGATAGATAGATAGATAGATAGATTTACATTAGCGCTTTTTAATAAGGTTGATTGATATGACACATCCTCTTATTTCTTATTCCGTCCACAAAGCAAACACGAGACTTTGATTGGACAAACGTTTTTCCTCGACAGCTCCTTAGACGCTCCTGAAGGTTGGACATCTGCCTCATCAGCTCTGCATTATGAGGTTTAATGGCTCGTAAATATCTGGTTGGAGTTTCAAGAGGCCAAACTTTCAAACTCTTGCCGATTTGTTTGCCCGCTCCTCGGTGCTGTAAAAGAGGGCGACAGGTTGAGATCGTTCAGCCCAGTTCTATTCACTCTCAATCAGTAATCTCTCTTTTATTGTAGCATTAAGGGCTTTGGATGGCTCCTGAGCTTGTGTGGGTGGTCAGGGGTAGCATCTTAAAAGCTGGGGTTTGTCCACGGCACCTTTTTCAGGAGAGGTTTTGAGGGGGGAGGGGGGTGGGTGAGCGGCTGAGCGCGAAAGATCAAACATGCCAGGACACAGGAGGCTCCCTTCAGTGACGTGGTAGTTATCAATGTAGCCGAGACGAGATAATGGGGCGCGCGTGAAACCAAAGGCCGCCACTGACGACTCCGACCCATTTGATCGTCCTCGGGGAGCGAAGAGGCTTAAGGCCGGGCCTCGTTTCACATAAGAATGGGCTTCTATTCGTGCGTAATTAGCATACTCTCTCTCTTCACACCCTCCTCCTTCTTTTCACTTGCTGGTGGCTGTATTGGCTTGGCACTACTTTGGTGTTTGGGACTTTACCCTCAAATGACTGCTGTGGCCCTGCACTGACCTGATGGCCTCTTGAGCTGACCACTTGATTAACAGACTTTACGTCCACCTATTGATGGCCCGTCTCCTGCCATACCAACCGGTGAAGAGCCATACCGACACTCCAACCCTTCTGGCTTGATGCTGTGTATAAATAGACTAAAGCGCAAAACTGAATTCTTTGTATGAGCCATTCTCTGTACACTGTCCGACCTGGACGGGTTTTCTTTTAGCAATTAGCACTGCTACAATCACATCACATCCTGGATAGAAGCACTAAAATTCCTGTTTACGTCTTTGGTTTATGGCTGTAAAATGAACCTGCGTTACTTCTGCAGTACTGTATAGAAGCTTTTTTTTTTTTTTTTAATTGTTTTACAGTGCATTGTAATTCCATGACTTATTGTCTGTTGGCTTAAACAGGTCATTTAATTCCATCTAATGTTCTAAACATGACCTTCGGTCTCCTGCTGAATTTTATGATGCATCGTTAGTCCCTGAATGATAAACCTCTACTGGGATTAATGGTTTACCAAATGACTTATTAAGTGGTGTTGCTTAAACCTTATGTTCAAGTTAGTTCCTCTCATTTGGTTCTGGTTCTGTTTTCTGTCTCACTTTCTTCAATTATTTAATTAGCAATTAATCTAGCAAATTTCGGTAAATCTGGGAATGATTGCTGGCGTTTAACTGGAAAAAAGATTTCTATGTTGAACGCTATAACAGAGGGTTCCTCTTGCTGAGCGAGTCTCAATCAAAACCATTAACCATCCAAACATCCCTTAATATATTGTATTTGTATTCCCAAGAAGTATAAAAATGAGCCACCTGTGCACATACTTGTATGTTCTTTTGCCATTAGATTGAAAGGATAAACTTTAATTCAATTCAAGTACATTTTATTTGTATAGCGCTTTTAACAATTGATATTGTCGCAAAGCAGCTTTACACAATCAAAAGAATGATTTAAGTTTGTATGAAATGTGAATGTGTATGAATCAAAATGATAAGACTTTAATTTCTTCAGTTTTGAGTAAAAATCACTTAAATGTGTCTGGATTTATTCATTTATTTTTATTTATTTATTTATTTATTTATTGTATATATAAAAATCGGTTTATTTATTTTAATTTATTACAAATATTATCTATTTATTTGTTTATTTATTTATTTAGTAGGCTCCGTAATCCATCATAAACGGATGCAATTCAACCATTTATTAAATTCAAGGTTCAGTAAAGGTTAAGGCATAACTATCTAATAATGTTTATTCTGCTGTAATAATCCTTTGCTCCATAATTTCCCCATAATTTTCTTTAAAAATGTTGCAGAAACATGTATGAATGTTTCTAAAAAATAATGTATATGAAAATATTCATTCATTTTCTATACCTCTTAATCCTGTGTTCAGGGTCGCGGGGGACCTGGAGCCTATCCCAGGAGGCTTAGGGCACTAGGCAGGGTACACCCTGGACAGGGTGCTATATGAAAATATATGTCTCGGAAAAGAGTTGCTTTAAACCAAACGGTCCTAAAACTGTACAAATGTTCTGCTTAATCTGAATTTGTTCTGTGCCTTTTGTTTTTTGACTACTTTCTTACGCGTACAGTATATGCACTTGATTTGATTTCTTTTTCTTATTTGAGCCATTGGGTAAACACCTCTCTAAAATGCTTAAGTGTGTTAGGAATCCCATTTCTAATCCCATCATGTACAGAAAAAGAGTGTAGGAATCTTAATGAGCGAGAGATAAAGAGGCCCATTTGACTAAATGATTGTCCCGAATCTAAGGGTATAATCCTCCATCGGGCCAATTAGTGTGAGCACGGGTTCTTCGCCTACAGACAGGCAAGCTGATTAGAGCTGACAGCACACTGGTTCTCACTGCTGCAATGCCAGGTATGATGGAGCCACATCAAAGCGCCTGCAGGCATGGGCAGAGGCGAAGGACCGGAGGCCGAGTCTGTTAATCTCCCTCCTGCCAAAACCACAGCGTTCCCGAGTGCTCACAAAAAAACAGCTTTGGGCCCACAATCAGGGGCATTAAGGCCTCGAGTCAGGTCCATCGCCTTTGATTCTCTCATCATTTCACTGTGAGGATGCTCACGTGTCTTGGCGTATGTTTTTAGAGGGTAGTCCCTGTAGTAAAACATAGGAAACGCTCAGGAATTTTATCTTTCACTTGAATGATTTTGGTTGTCATGAAATGAAAATTTTGTCATGAGACTCCTGTTCCGGAGTGTATTATATTTTATTGAATGTAATATAATATTAATGATTAATTATAAACAGTTTAAAACTCCCTGTATTTCTCTATATAATCCCCTGCTACACTAATGCACTTATCACAAAGTTTCACTAGTGCTTGGACACCATCAACGTAGAAAGTTTTCTCAGTACTCTGGAGCCATGATCAGACTGCCTGCTTCATGTCTGAAATGCTGGCCTCCCAGGAACTCCTTTAATGGTCCAAATATAATACGAGGCCAGGACTGTATGGGGAATGTTGTAATAACTCCCAGCCGAGTTCCTGTAATGTGCAAGTGTTGTTAATGAATGATTGTGTGCACAGTTCACACAGACAGATGCATCTCTTTTGCAAGCTGGCAATAAGTTATCCGTCAAATTTCAAGGATCATGCGTTTCATTTACTGAATATACTGGAGGGATTATCATCCACAGACATGCGGTCTTCTTTAAAATGTTTGCATTATGAAAATGTCAATCAGTTCTACGCCTTCATTCATGAGAACTTTCATCACAAGTCTTGGTTTGACTTGGAGTCTATCCCAGGAGACTTTGGGCACAAGGCAGGGGACACCCTGGACAGGGTTTTACATTTACATTTAGGCATTTGGCATTCTTATTCAGAGCGACTTACATTATCTCATTATACATCTGAGCAGACGAGGGTTAAGGGCTTTGCTCAAGGGCACAAAATGGTGGTTGTGGGGTTTGAACCTGGGACCAGTTAATCACTGAGCTACACCTAGCCCCCTAGTATCCAGAGGAAATGCACCAAGCACAAGCAGAACATGCAAACTCCAAACACACAGACACAAGGCCAGAATCGAACCCGGACCCTGGAATTGAGAGGCCATAGTGCTGCTATGATATAAAACATATAATAATTAATATCATAAATAGAGAAAGCAAGAAAAATCATTGCATTGTCAATTATCTACAGCAAAGTAAAAATGTAATATATCAAATTCACAGTGATTCCCAGAAAAATGTAATTAGTTCGGGATCTCGAGGTGACACCAGATTGACAGTTCCAGTGTTTGAGCGAGGTCAATAGGAGGCTTTCTTTCTGCTAAAGGCAACCCGTGCAAGCTTGGTGCTAATTGCTGAATTCTTGTGGGATCTTGCCTGAAGGCGCTTACATGGAAGTGCTGCGTCAGTCATCCTCTCTGTTGCTGTTTTAAAGTCTTTTAATTAGAGCTTGTTTCAGAGCTGTATACTCTGTCACTCAAACGGAGAAGAAAGACAGCCATGGGTGACTCTACCGAAGGCACCATAGCATTAGGTTAGTCTTTAAATATGTAAAACAGAGCCTGTTAAAATGCCCTTTTTTGTACAAGGTAATGGTGAGTTTGCTAATAGTTAACAATCGGTTAACAGCTCCAGCTGTGGAACTCTTAGTCAGCTGGCTAACATTCTCTTTGAAAACATGCTGCTTATGTAAGACTCGATACATGCTTCATCTGGTCTCATTTTTACAAAATGGTCTAAGAGAGTTTGATTAACTGCATGATGTAGACCCACAGTCCAAACATATGCAGGTTAGGCTAACTGGCATTCCCAAATTGCCTGTAGTGTGTGAATGAGTGTGTGTGTGTGTGTGTGTGTTTGTGTGCCCTGCGATGGATTGACACCCTGTACAGAGTGTACCGTGCCTCGTGCTCTAAGCCTCCTTGGATAGGCTCCATTTCCCCGCGACCCGGAATACAGGATAAGGCGGTATAGAAGATGAGTGAGTGAGTGAGTGTGCAAGTTCAAGTCAAACTGGGACTTTTGATTGTGCAGAATAACAGAACATAAGAGTTAAAAACTTTCTTTATTTCTTTATATAATCTCCTGCTACACTAATGCACTAATCCTAGCGTTTTCTCAGAACTCCGGAGCCATGATCGGACTGCCTGCTTCACATCTGAAATGCTGGCCTCCCAGGAACTCCTCTAATGTGTATGGTCTTTTGGTCTTTCCTTACTTCCCTAGCTTCTACATTCAAGTATTTAAGATTATTTTAGATAATTTATTATTTAGATAGATTATTTATTTTAAAACCCATGCCATCCGTTCCCTTGGCTGCTTTACCTTAATCTGTCTGTGCGCTCACCTGGAAAGTGATGGTACCATTTGAATGACCTGAGCAGATACCATCAGCATGATGCTCCTGTTTGGCCTGGTGCACATATTTGTGGCAGACAAGAAGAGTTCAGCTCCGGGTTGATGTGCAGTCAATGGGCCTCGCGCAAGCGTTCGCCCGAGGACAGTATTAGCAGTATTAACCTCAGCTTCCATCAGAAGCCATGTGTTCTGGGGGATTATGCTATCTTTCCTGTCTTTCACACTACAAAGTGATGCTTTATCTTAAGCAGGCCAAAATGAAGCTGAGGATGCAGAACTGTCACGCATAAATAAGCTGTATTTAAGTTTTAGCTCAGAAAGGCAGGTGAGAGGGTCATCTCTGACATTGTCAACTCCTTAACCTCATGACTGCTGTCAGTTCAATAGTATTTTTTTGTTATTTTTTAGTCTGGTGTTAACTTAGGAGTTTCATTTCAATTGTCTAGAAAATATAAAAAACTGTATTATTATTATTATTATTATTATTTTGTTAGATTTGACACTGGTGTCTAAATCACAGACGTGCATTTCTGTGTGATGTATTTTTACAATGCCACATAAGTATAATTTAATAGTCTCGCGTAATATTTTGCGAATTCTAATCCTGAGCAAATTGCCTGCAATTTATGCTGTCAGACACTCTGCCGCGCGAAGCCGAGCTGCAGGAGTTTGGGTCGCCTGTTCAGGTTCTTGTCACCTGAAATAGTGCTTTTCGCTGAGCTGTTGTGTCAGGTGCTGTCATGCAACCCTTGCTCCGATCGGTTCTGAGATAACCTGAAACGTGTTGGCGTCGGCCTGCCAGGATAACGGCAGTGCCGTGAAAGCAGGTAGAGGGGTGAGTCGGGGTGGTTGTCGACTAAGAAGAGTGTGAAGGGAGGGGAGAAAAATGAGAGGAGACATGAGGGTGAGAGAGGAGAGGATGAGAGAGGAAGGAAGGGGAGAAGAGGAAAGGGATTTACTGTAAGTGCTGGCACTCTTAATAAATAACACTGTCAGGGAAGGGTCTTAAGCTCCAGAAGCTGAATATCATTGTCACACAGCAGTTTTTCACCAGTTTTTCGAGTTAATTAGGACACCTCTGCAGCCTGACTCGAACTAATTAGTGACATCACCTGTTTTGTGCACAGAGAGCATGGAATATGTTGTCTCAATACTTTTGGCAACTACTGTATATGCATAAATATCAATATAAGTTTGTTAACATGGATTGGTGATTTTAACCATTGTAACAAAAACACAAAAACATGGTGGACCCCCTAGCAATGCTTCACATACCCCTGGGTTTTGTAAGGAATCTTTCCGTCATTAAGTGCTTTAACTTCGTCAGGGTCTTCATTGAAACAAATGCTTATTAAATTTATTTAATTCAAATGTGTACATCAGTTCCATAAGATTTAACTGTGTTTCATTAATATAATCTTTTTTTCTCGCATCTAGTATGTATTTTCAAAGCCCTGGATAAACTTTAACCCACACTCTTATGCGTGGTTAGGATCAAACCCAGGTTGCAGGGTATATACGGTATATATATAAATGAGGAAATAGAGAGGGAAATGGTGTCTCAGCAGTCAGCACTGTTGCCTTATACCGTCAGGGGTGGGGGTTCGAATTCTTCACTCCAATGCGTGTGTGTAGGGAGGGGGTTGCATGTTCTCTGAAATAAATGGACTTAACTTTTTTAAAGGCCATGTAATAGTCATACATATCTCCAAAACTGCATCATCACCATCTCCATTCCTGACTGCACAATAATGAACTGAATGAGTGAAATCTTTAGTTCAAGAAACAGCTTAATGTCTGTGAGATTCCATCCGTGCTTTCCATCATGGTGTGTACTATACATGTAAATATATTACTCATGTCTGATGGAGGGTTAGATATTGTTTTGTCCGAATCCAGCCTGGACTAACTGCTAATCTCTGCTCCAGAGGCTGACGTTTTGATCCAGACCCACAGAGCGGCGTAGCCAGGAGCGATTCCTGCTTTGTCTCTGTTGGCATTCCTCTTAAATACAACTTTCCCACAGTTCGTGTTCTGGCCAAGGCCTTGTCTGTTTTTGTTGAGCGAGAGATTTGGATGTTCGGGATATGGAGCCGTGATAGTATCATCTCACAGGGATGTGAAGAGAAATGTTGGCAAATAAGTCAAGTTGTTTAATTGAGGGTTTGTTATATATGTTTGATTATCTGACATCAATTTCACCTGGAAGAAATTTACTTATTTTTTGTGTACGACTGAAGGAACAATATAGGCCTGATATTTTCCACATTGAACTATCTTTGTGAGATTATAGAATTAATAATTCTTTATAAAATGGATTCTAGATTGCCTGCAAACTAACCAAATACTAGACGTTATATGTGCAAAATATGTGATTTAATGTTCATTCTATTTGTACAATTTTATTTTGGTACACAATTAATTTAGTATCTAAAAATACTTCTTAAAATACTTAAAATATATTCTTAAATATATTGAAATCTGCTAATTTTATTGGTTGAAAGATTGGTTGAAGATTTTACAAATTTTACTAATTTACAACTTTTAATAATAATAATAATAATAATAATAATAATAATAATAATGTATTATTTTAAACTTGCTTTAATTGATTAATGTCTGAAGGTCGATAATGTTCTGATAATGTTAAACAATTGTTTAATTGTTTAACATTATCAGAAGGTCAAAAGTAAGCATCTTAATAGATAGTAATGAACTCATAATAATAATAATAATAATAGTAATAATACTTTTATAACAATTGTATAACAATAATTATAAAATAATGTTTTATTATTATTATTATTATTATTAACCATTATCTAAATAATTATGTATGTGTAATAATTATATTTATTATTTATATGGATCAAATTATGTACATTTCATTCAGATTCAAAAACTACTGAGCATAATGAATTTTTAATGACTTAAAAACAGAACTCTATGATGTAATTCTAGGTAGAAATTAATCAGGGGGAAAGTTTACAACACTGGACACGTCTTTGCAGATACCCTACATTCCCATTATCTCTATGATGTAATTATTTTTTTTTCGTTGTTGTCCTCTCATTTCATCACCACGCAGAAGAAATAATGCTAATTCACACTTATTTTAGATGTGCAAAAAAAAAAAAAAACCCATGAGGTAGTCATCATTATGTTTGCACAACACTGTTTACGAGACTTTAATTAAAGCCTCTGCCATTACAGAAACATCAGGGGCTGCAGCAAGGGATCCCGTTATAGATCCCATCGCCTCGGCCTTCTGCCTCACAGGTAGCCATTCAGCCCGGCTTCATAGAGACGTAGCAGAGCACAGATAATGCGTATTGATCACCGAAGAATGTACTTTATTGTCATGAAAAGATTGTTCTTGGTCGGGGTCATAAAGAGTAACACTACTTCAAAAAGAGCGCCTATGTAAGTAGATCCGCCTTCCATTTTGTGGCAGATTTTTGAGCTCCATTGTAAGCAGAGGATGATTTTAAATGTGTGGCTAAGATAAACTTTCTCATTGTCATTAATGAGATGAGCTAATGCTGAGTGACAAGTGCATTGGGAGAGGGAGGGGAAAAAAGCTGTTAAATTTGTCAAAACAGATCACTTCAACTGAGCAAACTCAGGACATTTTAGACAAAGTGATTTATTTACTTATTCATTTATTTATTTCTTTCATTATAGTTATAGCCTAGAATCAAAAAGATTACATAAATAAATAAACAAATAAATAAAAGCAATAACCTGGATTAATGCACTGAAGTACATTTAGTGTGCATAATAAAATTGTTGTTTATTATGCACATTAAATGTGTGCACATGGGCTCGCCGGCCACTTCATTAGGTACACTTGTTCAACTGCTTGTTAACAGAAAGATCTAATCAGCCAATCACATGGCAGCAGCACGATTAGTTTAGGCATGTAACCCAGCACCAGATCGGGGACGAAAGTTGATTTAAGCACTTTGAACGTGGCATGGTTGTTGGTTGTTAAAACTGCTGATCTATTGGGATTTTCATGCACAACCATGTCTAGGCTTTACAGTGAATAATCTAAAAAAAAGAGGAAACAATCCAGTGACGGAGAGCATCCCCGAACGCATTGAATCTTGAAGCATGCTACAGCTGCAGAAGACCATGGCAAACTGAACAGGAAACTGAGACTACAGTAGCAATGGGATCACCAAACCTGGACCACCAAGACTGAAAAAGCATGGCCTGGTCTGATGAGTCTCAATTTCTGCTTTGAAGTTTGGATGGTAGGGTCAGAATTTTTGCGTGAACAACATGAAAGCATAGATCCATCCTGCCTTGTATCACCAGTTCAGGCTGCTGCTAGTGGTGTAATGGTGTGGGGGTATTTATTGGCACACTTTGGGCCCCTTAGTACCAATTGAGCATGGTTTAAATGCCAAAGCCTACCTGAGTATTGTTGCTGACCATGTCCATGGCTTTATGTACAGAATGATAATCTGCTACATCACAAAGCTAAAATAAGCTCAAAATGGTTCCTTGAACATGACAATGAGGTCACTGTACTTAAATGACCTCCACAGTCACCAGATCTCAATCTAATAGAACACCTTTGGGATGTCATCATGGATGTGCAGCCAACAAATCTCTAGCAACTGTGTGATGCCATCATGTCAATATGGACCAAAACCTCTAAGGGAAAGCTCAAAGGAACATTGCTGTATCAAGTCCATGAAGAATTTAGGCAGTTCTAAAGGCAAAAAGGGGTCCAATCCAGTACTAGCAAGGTGTTCCTAATGAAGTGGCCAGTTAGTGAATCTGAAAATGTGTAGGTTTATGCCTTTCAGACAGATCAAGTTATAATAATACCAAACTGCATTGAGGAGGAAAAGGTTCTTGTTTCCAATATAGCTGCCACTATTTTGACCAAGACAGCTTCATAACTTATGGCTATAACCTTGTGCACATGTCTTTTTTTTTTTTTTTTTTTTTTTTTAAACCCAAAGCCTTTTAGATGAGACCACACACGCACACGCACACACTTTTAGGTAGCAGTCCGTAACACAGACACACCACAATTCCTGTCAGATGCTGCTTGTAAAAAATTCATCCAACCAGTATTGTACATTTGTCCTCTCGTCACGTGCTTCACATTCCTGCAGCGGCACAGTCCAATGAATACCAATCAGATCCTCCTACTGGAGGAAAACTTCCACTGTCCGAGTCATTTCTGATCCGGTTGGAGTTTAAATGAACACCCAGAGAGAGTTAAATTCACTCCTGTCGAGCCGAATTTCATTTTGACCTCAGCAGGGGGCCGTTCAGCCCCAGTGATTTTGACTATGTCTTCGATGCGAGTACTATTTCGCTGTTTGCAAAGGCTGTATTGCCTCTATTGGTGTGTATTTTACTCAGATATGCCTTAAGCAGACACCTTTCAACTTTATATGTCAATGGTGACTAATCTTTCGATTAACTTTGCTATAACTAAGTCATTTAGATTATCTTATACAGCTGACCAAGTGTCGGAAATAAAGACAAGCAAAGGCAGACATCTAGATTTTAATAGTAATAATATGTAGAAGACCTTAACTGACTTTTTTCCTTTAACACAACAATGTCAAAGTGTTTTATTCCTCTTATACCACAGCAATTATTCGCTACTGATTGCATGTTTCCATCCATAAACAAATACCTCATCATACAGCACATTTTACCCATTTATGGTAACGTTTTATCTCATATAAAGTCAGTGAAACAGGTTAGCTCCTGTTTTATTCTAACAGTCACTAACATGTTCTTCTCCTGTTCCTGTCCATGTGGAAGTTTGCATTTTCTTCTCGGGTCCACAGGGAATTTGGTTTCCTCCCACCTCCCAAAAGCCTGCCAGAAGGTAGATTGTCTATTCTAAATTGCCCCTAGGTGTGTATGAAATGGACTAGCATCCCATCCAGGGTGTATTCCCACCTTACTCCCCAGTGTTCCTGGAATAGACTCCAGATTCACCATCACTGTAAGCATGATAGAGTGCTTCCTGAAGACAAACAAATACATTTCTATTTTTACCTTTTCCTCTTTTTTTGCTCCTTAATGGAACATGTGATTTGTTGTATGTGAGCCCATCAACCGCTATTGTCTATATTCGGATTTTGCATGATGCAGGATTGAATTCCTTCATCATACTGTACCTCCGGAGTTCCTCCAGGTTCAAACCTGGGCTCATGGGTTATTATGGAGCATGTTCACTGTATCTGTTTGGGTTTCCTCAGGGCTCCTGATTTTCCTTCCGACTCGGGAGCGGACTCTAAAAATTGCCCTGGGTATACAAGAGTGTGTGCAAAGATACTTTATGACTTATTTCAATCTTATAATTATAATTATCTGAGTTTGATTCCCACCTTGCGGGCTGTGTGCATGGACTTTGCATGTTCTATAATTATAATAATTATAATAATAATAATAAGTTTCAAATCCTAAAAAAAAATAAATCAGATAACCAGACATAAACTTATGTAGTACCACTCTCACTTTGTTAAACACTGTGCCTTCCAACCTGTCCCTTCTTTCGCTTTGTCCACTCTGCACACTGTCTCATGGCTCTCGGCCTGATGCTTCCCGCTGATACTATTGGCTAGTTTACCCCAGTCGAACCAAAACAGATGCTAATGCGAAAGCCGCCGAGACGCTTCAAGTCTCCCTCTGTCACATTTCAGCAGCTCCCGAGTGTCTTTTCTTCACGTCTGTGCTGTCCTCGCATGCCAAATCCTTTATGCGACTTGTATCTCAAGGCATAGAGCAGCAAGAGAGCTGCTGCAAAGCATCACGTTTCGAAAGGCGTTAATCAGTTACTCCTGTCTAGACGAATGAACAAACAGTGACAGGCATGAAACACAAGTAAACAAAAAAATAATAAATAACACTCGCACATTGTTTTGTCTGGGTTTTAGAAAGTGCACTTAAATCCTGCTAATTATGTAAAGATGCTAATTATGTAAAGAAATTAAATTAAAAAAATGTTTAATATTAATATATTGTACTGTAGGAGGAAAGGTATCCATTTTACTGGAACTGAGAGGCCCAAACATCTTCCAACATGACAATGGTACTTTGCACAATGAACACATTGTTTGCCAAAGGGTGATGTGGAAGAATTTGGATGTCAGTTGGGAACTGACATCAATCCAATGTAAACATTTT
Source organism: Platyallabes tihoni (assembly GCA_030068045.1). NCBI lineage: Eukaryota > Metazoa > Chordata > Actinopteri > Siluriformes > Clariidae > Platyallabes > Platyallabes tihoni. The sequence goes on from JAQQZS010000002.1 coordinate 27,147,042, forward strand.
TGGGGATGAGCTGGAACATCGACTGCACCCACTCCTGCCTGTGGATAATAATAATAAAGAGAACAATTTCATAGACTTCTATAAAGCTTAGACTTAAAATAAGCCCCACTTGTAATTTAGACCAGAGACAAGGATTAATCCGTCCTGTTGTGCTTTATGATCTTTATGCCGCTTCCTTCACATTCTCCAGTCCTTCCATCCCTCAGTGCCGTAAATTGATGCTTGTTTTATGGCAGATGCCAAAGCTCTTAGCCGACACATTGTGCAGGGTAATATGACAGGTCTTAATTAACAGTAATGAAGCAAGAATAAGCTGCTCACTTAGATATAATATGCTAAACGACCTTTTGGGGGCTAGGAGCGATGATTAAAGGTATCCATTTCATGAATCATGCCTCATTTAGCCGCTAGTCTTTTGTGCGAGCTAATGTTTGGAGGATGAGTTTTAAATTTAGACGCATAAATGGTTGGCGAGTGTATTAAACTGATTTACAATCTCGGGCACCAGGGAAACATTATTTTAGCACTCGCGACGTTTGCTAGCTGTCTCTTATCTGAGGGTTAGTATTAGGCTATGATAAGGATGGAACGGAGGGCTGCCGCTGCTAACAGCCTAGAGTTAGCATCCTAGTGCAGCTGCAAAAGCTTCCCGTGATGTGACCTGCTTTGTGCGTATTTAATGCCGTTAATCAAGCGTTAAAGATTGTGGAAAGTGATTTGCGATTAGTCTTCCTAACAGTTATGGAGGTTTAAAGGTTATTGTAGCAAAGAATCATCACGATAAGTGAGGATGAAAGTTTGAAGATGTTTGTAGAAGGAAAGTTCTGATGAAAGAAATTTGGTCCAGACCATATATGTACAAAGCTGGAGTCACAAAATTTTTCTTCACTGGAACTGAGAGGCACGAACATCTTCCAGCATGACAATGCTTCGTTGAATGAACACACATTGCACAATGAACACATGGTTTGCCAAAGTGTGACGTGGAAGAAAGTCTTGCACAAATTCCTTACATCAACCCAACGTAAACAATTTTGGGGATGAGCTGGAACATCGACTGCACCCACTCCTGCCTGTGGATAATAATAATAATGAAGTGAAATAGTGGGCATTTCTTAAACTTATAAAAATTACAATAAGAATATTACTATATTAGAATAGAATATAGAATAAGAACATGTCTTTATTAGAAAATAAGAAATTACAAAAAAAAAAAGCATCTATGGCAGATCTTGTGTATCTTTCACACAAGTTTTTTGTTTTCATGCCCTTCAAACTCTCATTTACGCTTTTTAATAAATAAATTATGTATTTTTACGCTAGGTGAAACACCTTATAGTTGCACGGTGGCTTAATGGTTAGCACTGTCGCCTTGCACCTTCAGGTCTTGGGTTTGATTCCCATCAGGTCCGCATGCATGTTTGCATGTTCTCCCCGTGCTTGGTTTGTTTCATCTGGGTTCTCCGGTTTCCTCCCACAGTCCAAAGACATGCAGATTTGGCATAAAATGTGAATAAATACAATGGTCACCATTGGCCTCCACGATGCCTGTTTAGACTACAAAGGTCCCTAGATGGATGAAACACTTTGTGATCTTTTTTTTTTGTTTGTTTTATTTTTTTTTAGGGAAACTGAGGACCTCTTTCTATGTTTGCTCTCAATTTTGTTGGGGAATCATTTGAATTTTAAAATACTCTCAAAGCATGTATTTCTTTAAACTGTTTTTATTTTATGTTATTGCTTTTTTTAATGTTCATTTAACATCATTCAATGGCACATTTTTTTCCCTCTGTTACAATCTGTGAACAATTTACATTAACAATGCTTGGATTTTAAATATCAAAAATTACTTTTCTCTAGATAGCCTGGTTATATTTTAGTTTTGAACATTTCATTCCCAACATTTCATTCCCCACTCCAACTTTCACATATTGCTTTGACGCCTACTCATAATAGGACGGCTTGATTAGATCCCCCGGTTGTTTGGCTCGGCAGCGACGTTCGCCGCATTTAAACAATGCACGCAAGCGCAAACAATGAGGGCCGCTTTGATTAAGATGTAAATTCTCTTTAATTAGAATGTAAATTCTTACATTTATATGAAGACATCAACTGTCAGCTGGCCATGTGATATCTGTATTTTTTTTTTTCCAGCCTGGTGCATGAATGAAGCCTTCATCATTCATTTGTGGCGCTAAAACAATTTTGCTCTGGCTTTTGTTGTGTGATTCCGGTAATATTGCCTCCCCATGTTCCCTTTTCATATTCACTTTTGTTTGTGTTGCGTGCCTGGGGACTCGGAGGAAACTCGGAATGAAAATTGAGTTCATTCAGTGCGCACCAATTACTTCAGCTGAATTTTCCTCAATGCAAATCAAGCTGGCGCTCATAAAGGGTCCACGTGTATTTGAAATAATTAATTTTCTCCTCTGTGAAAAGCTAGACGTTGTTTTATGGTGTAAACTCCCCCCACCCCCTACCCAAACCCTCCACCTCTCCACCCCTCCACCCAGCCCCTATCCGCCTCAAACACTCTTTGGCAGCAATTGAAATATCGGCCCTTGTCCATCTACTTCATTTCCATTTTTAATTGAGGCCTAAGCTCACACACTAAACATTAAACACCGAGGTGCAATTGGCCCGAGCCGTGTCCGAGCTGGCCTGCGCTATCCTGCATTGCTGCATGTGTGTTGTATGAGGGTAAGTTCATTGATGATGTTTGGCCCAGACTGAGCTTTGCATGCCTATATATATATATATATATATATATATATATATATATGTGTGTGTGTGTGTGTGTGTGTGTGTGGATGTGTTTGTACTTGCTCTCTTTCTGAACTTTCCCTGTTGATTGAGCAGAGCTGAACTGTCCATCAGGGTTAATCTGGTCCTTCAAAGCGTGCTCGAGCTGAACACTATATAGACTCTCTTCTTTACTCTTCATTTTTTTGCTGCTTGTATCTTTCTGTATAAACTCCACGGTCGTTAGTTTAGTAATGTTTGATATTATTTTAGTATTGTTTATCAATGTTGTTTATAAAATTTAGATGCGCAAAGTGACTTCATCTCGCTTTTTGACCAACATCAGTCGTGAAGGATTCCGAGTTGAGTGACCAGATGGTGTGATGAGGGCCGACACCTAAAGGAGTGACAATGCCAGATTCATTATTTTGTTATATAACCACCTTTAGATTTATATATTAAATTATTCTTTGAAATAATCATTTTAAAATAACATTTAATACTGTGGAATGTCCACAAATGTGTTAATTCATGTTATATTACTTGTGTCCCTATGCAGAAAATGCCAGGCCCTCTGACCTGAATGCTTTCATCTGTCAGAAAACATATAGGTAACTTCTGGCACTGACACCTTCCAAAGATGTATGTCCTTTCAGAAAACTTCATTTATTTATTTATTTATTTATTTATTTTTAAAACTAATATATCCCAGACCCTGCCACGGTTGTTCCTATAGGAATGATAATGTATCAGAACTTCAGCCGGTGCTACTGTCTGAAGTTTAAAAAAAAAAAAAAAAAAAGTCAACACCTTTTCACCAATCAGAAATGATTGACTCCAAAAATTAATGCATGTATAATTCTGATCTTAAAGCATATTAATGAAGCGAGGTACTTTATACCTTAAGAGCCCAGACCAATTTCTCCCTTAAAAGACATTATTTGAAAGCCCTATGTAACATTTGTGTCACAGCAGTATTTTCTTAATTAGCTTTATATCAATTTGTTCAAGAAATGCAGGCAGAACAAGTTAAATATAAAATTTGAGATTATATTGAATCATTAAAATTGTTAAATAGGATGAAACATTTTTTTTCAGTACTTAAAAAAACAAGCTTTTTAAAATTAGCTGGTTCTGTAACATGTCTTACCTGGGCACACCACCATTTTGGAAATGATGTCGTGGGTTGACAAATGCACAGATTGTCACATGACTGAGCGAGAATGTGCATCAGATGTCACTCAGGGACTTAAAGAGTTAAAGTGAAAGATAAACCTGAAAAAGGACCTTTGTGGAACGTTTAAAGGGTTTGTGAGTGTGCATCTGTGTCCCGTGTGCAGAGGTGGAAAGAGTAATAAAATTTTGTACTTAAGTAAAAGTACTGTTACTTTAGTGAACTTTTACTGAAG
>JAQQZS010000002.1:27168988-27179288 GCA_030068045.1 Platyallabes tihoni
TGGATTGGCACCCTGTCCAGGGTGTACCCCGCCTAGTGCCCGAAGTCTCCTGGGATAGGCTCCAGGTCCCCCGCAACACAGAATTCAGTGTTTTATTAATATTCACAAATTGTTCCAATAACAACAATCAAGATGAGAATAATTTGTTATTTCTGCAGTGAAATTGCTATACAACACTTAATATTTAGTATAAAATCATTTATTCTTCAAAACCTGCTTCAATGCATGACTGCTTCCTGAAGATCACGTGCAAAAAATTTGCCGCAGAAGTTCGCAATTCATTTAAAAATTCCCTAGTATCTGGATGTTTTCCTGCAGTGGTGGATCCCCCGGCTTCAGAAAATAAAAGTTGTGCCACAAATTTTTTCTATCCATTAACTAAACCCGCTGATCCGAATTAGCACAACTCTTCAGTCAGATAGGCTCAAACTAATTAGTGTCATCACCTGAACTAAAATACATGGCATACTGTATGTTGTCTTAATACTTTTGGCCACCACTGCATATCAGAACGAGTACAATAATATAAGCCAGTCCCTGGCCTTGCAGCTAGAACTATTTTTAGAAAATGACTCAATAACTTCTGACCATCTTGATAATTCAACAGCAATGTGGTATATACATAATAATACTAATAATAATACATAAAAAACAATAATAATACATAAGATGAAAATATTACATAATAGTTAAGCCTGTTTCTATGTTAAAAGTGTTATCTCTTTATCTTTTACACACTCTCTCTCACACACACTCTTATCCTCTTACAATGCCTCTCACCCCTCTTCACTGTCTCTCTCCTGCTCCCCTGCCAGGAGGATTAATTTGTATAATGAAATGGAAAGAGACGCAGAATCCTGTTCAGGGATGCACGTAGTGCTGCTCGGCATCCCGTTTTTTGGAATACAGTACTCGTCGGGTTCACTCTTTCTCCCTCGTTTCCTTTGTGTGTGTCATTTCAGCCACAGCTGCATTAACTCCATTGTAAGGGTCTGGCGCACTGACGCCTCTCCGAAAGTGTGGAATTATAGCAGCGAGCATCTGCAGCCAACAACACTGCGCAACATAATTGTGTCCTGTCATATTTAAATGCTCCTCTACTCTAGAGAAAAGGAAAGGACAATCGCTCCCTCTCTGTATGGCTCTTCCTCTCTCCCTCTCTCTCAATTTTTCTAGTCTCCCTGTCTCTTGTTGCAGAGACAATGATTTGGCCCTGCAGACTTGTCAGATACAGTGAGCTGTTTGAGCAAACTGGCTGTGGCAGAATCCAGTAAAAGCTCGGCCCGATGTGGCCTGGAAGTGCCGCTCTGCTCTGCTGCTTCATAACCCTTTTATAGATTAGACTGACTGCGAACTTTCATGCAAAACACAAGGGAAAGCATGTCAGTACCTTTTAATACTTATGCACTATTCCCAATCTTCAGCATAACGTTTGTTCATTCATTCTCTATACCGATTATCCTTTTCAGGGTCACAGGAAGCCTGGAGCCTATCCCAGCGGACTCAGGGTACAACGTACACACAAGCACACTACGGGCAATTTGGAATGCCGATTAGAATAATCTGCATGTCTTTGGACTGTGGAAGGAAACCAGAGTACGCAGAGGAAACCCACAAAGCATAGGGAGAACGTGCAATCCGCACTCAAAAAGACTACAGGCAGGAATTGAACCCTGACCCTGGAGGTGTTGACTCAAGTCCTATCAGACGAGATTTTGGTGCATAGGACAAAAAAGCATCCTTAAATAATCAATCATAAATGTTCATCTAGAAGAGCCTGTTGGAGCCCCCAAATCATAGTTCTTCTCTTCACTCAGACTTGTTTCACTTTCCATCCTGCAGATGCTCAACTTCTTATTCTCACCTTTGAGATCACGTACATCCAGATCAGCTCTAAGCCCGAACCCCTATCTACACAGAAGGGACACGTTTGGGCTTTCCATATCATCTATATTTTTCAAACCCAGCTGCTATGAAGTGAGCATGTGCCCCATTTTCGAGTTCCTGTTGCATTGCGTGTCTGCGGTGATAAATATGTTCTCTGACAGGACTGTACCTGAGCACTGTTCATGCATGGCTGGGTCCGGTGTGCTGGATTTAGTTGTGGTATGTTGTTGAAGGCCTGTGTCTCAGAGATTATCCATTGTAAAGTCTAAGACTTGTATGTACAGTACCAGTCAACTTCTGGACACGCCTTCTAATTCTATGTTTTTTGTTTTTTGTTTTATTTTCTACATTATAGGACAATACTGGAGATTTCAAAACTATGAAATAACGCATATGGAATTAGATATTTAAGTAATAGCAACAACAACAGCAGGCAGTTGTTATTTTAAGACATGAAGGTCAGCTGCTCTTGCAAGAACAGTATTGTTGAGTGCATTTGCAAAACCCATCAAGCACCATGATGAAACTGGCCCTCATGAAGACCCTCCCAAGAAAGCAAGACCAAAACTTACATCTGCTGCAGAGAAGAAATTCAATTCAATCCACAAGTTACCAGCCTCAGAAATCACCAATTAACAAACATGAAGGCTTTACAGAGCAGAAGTAGCAGATACATGTCAATATCAACTGTTCAAAGCAGATTATTGTATACTTTGGATGCCTCCAGCATTGTTTTACAGTGTAGAAAGAAATAAAACCTAGGAAAGACCATGGGATTAGAAGGTGTGTCCAAACTTTTGACTGTTAGTGTAGGTGCATTTGTAATTTTTTATGTTTGTGCAATAATTAACTAATAATAATAATAATCGATTTAACACTATTATTAAAACGTGGTCTTAGTAAATTTTACAAAGCAGTACTGTACTGTAAGTACTGCTGTAATCATGAAGACTTAAACACATTGTATACTGTAATATACAATTGTATTTTGAGTCCGTTTTTTCTGCAGGTTTCTTCCTCGTGTCATGTTACAGAGATTTGCACACCACTGTTTCCTCTGGATCGCTCTCATCATGATTTTTGTAAAAACTGATTTATGACTTTATGACATTTTTTATAATGTCTATTGAAGTTAATTGAAGGTATCAGCAGTTCTCTCACTTCTGACCAACGAATGATACCGATCCATTACTTCAAAAGTCAGTGTTTTTTTTGTTGTTGTTTGTTTGTTTGTTTGTATTACTGAAAACAGTCAATTTTTGTGGCCCATCTAAAATCAGGTAGCCCTTTTGGGGAACTCTCAAAGGTTTAATGTAGAAATTTCTACCTCAGCTTTTCCATATCAAAAAGTTAAGAACCCTTAATTATTTAAAAACCACAAGAATGAAGAAACATTTTCCCCAGAGTGTATCCATTGACTTCCATTGTCCTTTACATCTTGAGTTGGAGTGTTGATATAAAACATTATTACTTGTAGCATTTGACTTCCATCATCGTTAATATTATTGTGTACACTATATGGAGCGTCCTATACCCACACTGCATACTGGATATTTGGCATATAAAAAAAACTACAATACGTATGGCCTATTTGTGCTATTTTAGATCATTCTTTCAAAGGATGAAGTGTGAAGTCTGGATTTGATCAGGATATGACCTTTACATATCTTACTTCTTTAGTCGAGAACAGAGAGATTTAGATTGATGAAATTTAGACTGATGTCATAGTTCTGTGGTGCCATTCGGAGGAGTGCAAACAAAACATGGTATGATCTATCATAATGTAGTCATACATTTGTTTCATTATTTTGCTTAAAAGCTGTAGAAGCAGAAGCAGCTTGAGATAACTAGATATAGAAAAAACAAATCACCAATTGCAGAATAGAATAAAATGGCCATTTTTATTTTACATTTTAATGATGGTTATGCTGTATATTGTTATAGATCCGATGTCACTCAGAAGAGAATGGCTTCCCTTTTAAATCTAGTTCCTCTAGAGGTTTCTTCCTCATAACAGAGTTTGTCCTTGACATTATCATTTCTGGTTTGCTCATTAGGGATTTAAGTCTACATTCTGTAGAAAAAATTAATTCTGCGAAGCTTTATTGTGGCAGTATATTTTGTTCAAAGTTAGAATTGAAAAACATTTAATTTACTGATTTTTTTTCTTGTTTGCTTTTTTTGTATTTAAAAAAAATTACTCTTTGTGAATGAACAGTTGAGAAACAAACAATATATTGTGCTGTCCTGTTGACTATCTTTTTTTAAATTGTTTTTATTTTTTATTTAAATAAATGCAATTTATTTATTTGAAAGCAGGTGTCTTGTGATGGTAATATAGCTGACTAATTTACTGTCATACAAATACATCATTTATCATTAATTAATTAATTAATTACTATATTTTCATAGGAATTTAGTTGCAACATTCATTACAATTTCCTTGAAAATCAATAAACTAGACAGTGAATGCAGGTGCAAAATCAAGAGTGCCTTAATATTAATTCAAATTTTGCAGTTTTATTACCAGGGCGAAATGCTGTAACAACCCATAAGAAGCTTTTTTAAAATGGATTTTAGTTAATAGGCCTGGGTTTTGTGTTTATGGGTAATTTCTAAAAAAAAAAAAAAACTTGAACCCTTAACATGTTTTTAAATAACCCAATAACCCAGAGTTTGAGTTTGGTTATAACAAATTTAATACCTGGTGTACTATATTTAAAAAGTAAGCATGTCTTAAAATCAGTAGTAAGTTTGTGTTTTGCTGTAAATCAGTATTCAGTTGTTATGTCAACACAGTTATTGTATGAATCTAGTGATATTGCAGAAAGGTGAAATGTGCCATTGAATGGGAAATAATGAGGTAATTTATATGCTCAGAATATTCAGATAATTATAAATGAAATTTATTTTATTATAGAAATTGTTCTGAGAGACCTCTAGGGAAGACAAATACTTACATTTCGACATGAAACGAAACTGAATTATATCCAAGACACAATCTACTGTTTTAACCAAAAGTTACCAAAAGGTTTTTTTGTTTGTTTGTTTGTTTGTTTTTTCTTTTTCATTTCTGATTCAGCACTCAAAGCGATCCACATATACTTTTTTTTTCTGCCAGCAAGCTTTGGAAACGAATGAATTGGCTTCTTGCAAACGGTGTGTAGTCATGGTTGCCTTGGAACAAAACTGTTGTTACTACAGGTCCACAATCATTACAAAGATGTTCAAAAGTCCTTGATATAAACTGATAATGGAACAAAAAAAGCACGGTAGAAATGCTGGCGTGAATGTCGCTCCTTCCGCCGAGCCGAAACGACTGGGTTCGACTGTCCATCCACAGCTGTTCATTTCTTGTAATGTCATAACATACAGTTGGCCATTTACAAATACATCAAAATGACTGGAAACTGAAAAGAGATTTTTTTTTGTTGTGGTTCCATTTTTTTTTAAACGATATAACACAGGGCACTTTACACAGAGTCCGTTCTCTTTTGGTGCTTCGTCAAGTCTTTCTGTCCAGAGAACGCTAGAGAAGTGGCACTATCCCCATACGAAAGAACACAGGTCCTTTTTAGAGCCACTTCTCTGTTGTCTTTTGAAATACTGCTGAACCGCTTCGCCTTGCAGCTGAGAGAGGCCAGGAGGTCGCGTCTGTTTCTCTGCACTCCTCAGCTCCCTTCACTGTAGCCTGGGCCAATATTGGGACATGTCAGGTTCACTGCCTGGCACTTGTACTGGTACAGACACTCCAGGCGAGATTAGACCTGCAGCACCAACAAAATAAAGGAGAAGGTGAGAACCGGTATTCAAGTATGTTCATGCCCATGTGATGAATAACTGAGAGTTAAATTCATTTTGTCAGTAAATCATGTTAAAAATACCTGCATGCATCCCAAACTACATTGCAACCGTTATGGAATAATAAATAAAAAACAGGCGACCATAGTAAAACATCATGTGGTTACATAAACTGGAAGGACATTAACTCCAATGAGTTGATTGTTATCTTATAAGAATAGGCCCTGATAATGTTTTATTTCTTGCATGCCACAGCCAGTGCTTAACATTTTTTATGAAAACATATAATATTGAACATATTATATGAACATATAATATTTATCCTTTTATGATTATATGGAAAGTCCATGAAACATTTTGCTTTCTATTATCACTTATGCCATAGCAGCTGTAAACACTTTCCCTGTCTGACTTTTTTTTTTTCCTTGAGACTTGCCTTTTTTTCTTACTCTGAACTGAACACTCTCATGGGGAAACAGAAAACTTACTGACTGTTACAAACTAACACTGGAGACTACTAATGTTAAATAAAAATCTCCTTGTAGAAATCCTTGTAGTGTTAATGATTGTATATTCTATGATGTTATTAGACTTGAATTATCTGAAACATCCAAGGACATAATAATGAACTGTTAAGACGCGTGGGATATGTTATATAACGTGATATATTTAAGTAAACTGGTAACACTGCATTGCCATAAATAACACCATTTTTTATTATTTGTTACCATATCATCCCTACAGTATTTTAATCTTGGTTGATTTCATCAGTAATAAACATCAAAATCAGGTCTTGGTAGGAGACATAGCCTTTTCATCCAACCATATAATGACTCTGTTTTAGCAATTTTCTGCAGTCCCTACCCACAATGCATTATTGATGCCAACATCCTCCATGTTGAATTTTGATAATTTTTCATTTTCGGTCCGTATGATTGAACACTTACCTGTCGAAGTTGTGCCTGAGGCAGCCATCGATTGGCTGTTCATGTGTGCCTGCATGTGAGGGGGCGTGTATGCGTCATAGCTCCGCCCATTCACCGAAGGACTGGTGGGCAGCATGCAGGAATAGGATGAGGTCTGACTTGCCTGGAGGTGAGAGAGAGAGAGAGAGAGAGAGAGATGTAAAGAGAGATCAGAAACACATGCCTCAATTCATCAACCGCACCTGAGAATGAAATGGATGTTACATAAAACTGCAATTAAGGCAGATTACTGCACTCAGACTATTAAGCTCTGGCTTTACATGCACAGCGTCTGAGGACAGAACACGATGCGGTGCTGTAAGGGTACACTGAAAAGACTGAGACCTACTTGCATAGGCAGGTTGTTGGCCATTGTGAAGCTTGGCATTGGTGGGAGGGCGCTGTAAGTGTTGGTGAGCGCTGTGTCTGTTCGTCCCAACATGGAGCCTGACGTAAAGGACACTATTTAAAAATATGGAGAAAGATTGTTTTAAGTAACATATTATGATGTCCATAATGTGAATTCACACAGTAACATCAATATGATGAAACTCAGATGTATACCTGGTGTTGTTGGCTGAGGGATTGGCTGATAGACACTCGTGCTAAAGCTGCTACTGATAGGTATATGACTGGTAGAGTTATTGGCTTGTCGTCGCTGATTCCTCAGCTTTTCCTCCCTCCTCCATTTTGCTCTTCTGTTTGAAAACCATACCTAGAAAATGATCAGGAAATTATCAATCATTATAGACTATAGTATCATTAGGTGTTAGTCTTTAATGATGATGGCTCTCTATGGCTTACCTGTATTCTGGCTTCTGGTAAGTCTATTTTTGCCGCAAGCCTCTCACGGGCAAAGACGTCTGGATAATGCGTTCTTTCAAACTCTGAAACACAGCATAAATCACATGCCTTGTTATCAATTTATTCTAATAATTTTAAATTGCGAGGAGAAACAAATGTGGCATTGAAATATACCCTAAGTGTGATTTGCGTACCTTTCTCAAGCGCCTCTATCTGCTCTTGGGTGAAAGATGTACGGTTCCTTTGCAGTTTTCTCTTTAACTGGAGTCGCATCTGGGCCTCGTCCGAATCTTCCCCGTTCGAGCTGATCGAGTTTGTATTCTCACCACCTCCGTCTGACTGCTGGCAGCCTTCTACCAAAAGAAAAACAAAACGGGTTCAGTCTATCAATTCAATTAGCTTAAATACAGATCGGTTAGAATGTATTCCATTTGCTGTTTCTTAGGTTCTTGTGCAACGCTTGGCACATCATACAGTATGCATGGTAGATCTATTCACCACTCCTCTCACACTTTAAAACATTCTAAGCACACAGATCCTTTAGTGCTGTCAGAACCCAATCTGAAACTCCAGAAGAAGTGAAAAGGGATGTTTAATTTACACAACATTGTCCTCTTAGCGCAATGAAAAGTTGTAAAACTTTTAAAACTTTCTCCCATTTCATTCAGCAAGTTTCTCCAATTATGGCAATATACCATATGGACATTTTGAAAGTCCATTGAGGTATAACCACCAATGCTTGAATGGAAGGACATGCTTTCAGAGCAACACAATGCCCCAAAGAGAGTTTAGAGAGTGTTAAATGCGCTCTGTGGATTGCAAACTTTCTTCATGCTTGGAATTTTGAAGGAGGCAACAATTGAAGGAAGGCAACAAAAGGATTCTCTCGAACCACCCCCCCTCTTTCATTGTAAGCAGAAGGATTTCAGTCAACAGACCCTTTTCAGCTCGGTGTGTTAACCTTTATGCACGAGCATCATTAATCACTGTCCCTGAGGCCGCCCCGTTCAGCCTCGCATAGGATTTATGCCTTCTATAGGCAGTGGGAGAAAAAGCACTGGGGGCCCACCATGAAGGAAGCGGCTCAATGACGCAGAGTGTGTTAGCAAAAAGGAAAAAAGGGGGGACAGGGGAGCCGACTGTGAGTCGATATGCTTTAACCTGCTGCGCTGTTTGGAAACTAATGTAACCTTGCTGCGCTCAATTAAAAGCGTTACGTTATGCAGTGATGGCTTCGGTTTGCTAAAAGGTCAGGGCTGAATTGGACACGTTAGCTGCATTGAAGCAAACCAGCATTATGGCCTGGCTGATATACTTGGCATGTATACAAAAGAAATTCTTTATACAAGAAAAATAGAAATTATCAACCACTTGAACTTTTTCCAAGTCCTAATATAGCATGTGTGAAGTGGATTAGGAATTCATAGCCTATTCATAACGTACACTCATAACTCACTTCTACTCATCTTCTATACCGCTTTATCCTGTATTCAGGGTCACGGGGACCTGGAGCCTACCCCAGGAGGCTTAGGGCACAAGGCACGGTACACCCTGGACAGGGTGCCAATCCATCACAGGGCACACACACATACTACAGGCAATATGGCAACACCAATTAGCCTAACCTGCATATCTTTAAACTGTGGGAGGAAACCCACCAAGCACAACATACAAACTACATGCACACAGAGACGGGAATCGAGCCTGGCCGGGAATCGAACCCGGACCCTAGAAGTGCAAGGCAACAGTGCTAACCACTACACCACCGTACCACCTCTCATAACTCTTACTAAACTAAATATAAAACTCAAAATGAAATTAAAAACAAATATTAAATCTAAAATAAAAAAAAAATACATACAGGTAATTTACAATTATTTTCTTTTCTTTCCTTTGGTAACATCATGATGAACCAAATATGAATAGATAATTTTATAGTTAGCCCTCTATATCAGCCTTGCTATTTATTTCTATGCCACTGCTCACCATAAATGATTATTTCCAAAGTTGTATCTTTATAAATTTAGACTTTTATAAAAATGTAAATGGACAAATAAGAATTGTTGTAACACTTTTTGCTCATGCTTAGAGACTGTGATGAATGAAAAAAATATATTCTTTTGTTTCACAATTTGAGCAAGTAACAAACATTTATTCATGTAGGACTTAATCCAGGTAACATCTAATACCTAATTCAGGTAACATCTTGAAAATTAACTTTTTCACATTCATGAATCCTTCAAGTTTAAAGCAGGGAAAAACTAAAAGCTAGTTGTTTACATGTTTTTTGGTGGTTTTATGTGTTTGTCATGTGTGCACAAATTATTGAACAAACTAGCAATAGTGATCTGATAAAACTGTGATGAAGTTATACGTCAAAAAATCTAAACTGTGCTTTGATATCATAAGTAGAAGAGGGTTATTAAATAAACAAATTTTAATACTAATATGTATTTGCATATGCAATTACCAAAACAATCCAAGTATTTAAACATATTTGGCTAAGATGATAGTGAATGACAATTAGATTTTAAATATGCAGTTTCAAAAAATATTTTAAATGTTGTTTTATTTATTTAAAAATTGAAAGAATCCAGTAAAATTTTACTACAGGAATTCCAAAATAACACAGAAAACTCATGCTCAGTTACTAAGTGAGACAGCATTAAGGCCACTATAATAGTGAGCTTGTCTACTTCGGATGGTATTTAGGATGAATACATTGATTTTGACAGTTATCTGATAAAGGCCATGTTAATTTGTCCTCTGTGATCTTTCCAGCTTTCATTAGTAGAGAATAAAGAATATATATATATATATATATATATATATATATATACACA
>JAQQZS010000002.1:27186504-27199042 GCA_030068045.1 Platyallabes tihoni
AGACAAAGATCCACCCCCCCCCCCCCCCCCACCCCCCTACACACATCTCAAGTAATTTCTTATTATAAGTATTTGGACGTTAATTGTGTTACTGGTGTGTGTCGTTATAGGAACTGGCGTTAAAAAAAGAGAAGATATACAACAGCACAGTGGGGAGCTCAATTTGGCAAAAGACAATTGTATTAAAAAAGAACCCATTCAGTTTCATTTACCCAAAAGGAAAAGGGGGCCATTGAAGAAACAGGCCCAGCTTTGATTTTCTTCTCTTTTTTGTGGCTATTTTCCTTTACGTACATGGACTGGGTGTGTGCACGTTCACGCGTGGGTGCGTGTGTGTGTATTTACGGTGTGATGTACAAATAAATGTATACAGCCATGAGGATCGTTTACGTGTTTAATAATAGTATTTTATAACTCACTTTTTAATGGATTTTTTTTTATTTCGAGTCTATTCTCCCGGTCTTTGTCTTTTTTGCTCTCCATAATGTGGTTGCTCTGGTTTAATGATTAGTGTTTTAATAGTGTCTCATCTGCATTTTACACTTCTTAATGTGCAACACAAAGCCTTTAGTCCTCCAACATGCCTATTCTGTGGCTGTCAGCCTTCTAGTAAGTTTAGATTGACAAATGTGAGACGAAAAACAAGTGAGGAATACCATGGGCCTGATCTAAATAAATCAAGATTAAATTAAACTTTGAACTAGAACAACCTATTTTATCATAGTCGATTATTAAGCGTAAAATCGAACTATACTAAATAATAAATAATACTAGAACAAAGATATTAAAAAGAAATCCTCAAAACATTTTAATTGTTGTTGTAACAGTACTCTGAATTTCTTAGTGACTGTACAGTCAGTACACCAACACGTTTATTGTTATTTTTTTTTTTAACATTTAATTAAAAATATAAACTTTTTGAAGTTCAAGTGATATATGTATGTATGTGTGTGTGTGTGTGTGTGTGTGTGTGTGTGTGTGAGAGAGAGAGGGAGAGAGAGATAGAGAGAGAGAGAGAGAGATCCAAACAGACACCCTCCTTGTCCGCTTCATCGAGTCTCTGTATTTTCCGCCTCGACTTTAATGTTTTTTTGTCATAAAACGATTTCGATAAAAACACAAAAACGCAACACGAAATTTAAGCGCAACTTCTACTTAAATATAGCCTGTAAAAGTCGATCCAAAATCATCTAAAAGAGTTTAAACATTTCTATTTGCTAAGGTAAGTAAGTTGAAACGTTTCAACGGCATAAAGCTGTCAACCCTACTCTTTCTTTCTGTTATGGATTTTGGTGTTTCCAGCTAATTACATTATTTTAAGAAAGGAAAAATCGCCAACTGTCATGTTTTGTTTGCAAGATGTTCAAGCGTAAAACCGTGTTGGTTTAGCTCTAAAAGAGTTTCTATTCAACTGCACTTAAAGAAACATTGCGTTTTCTTCCCAAAGATATTTAAGTTTCCTCTAGTGCACAAAAAAATTAAAAATTGTTTTACTCACCTTTTTGAGGCATTTTTTTTGGTTTTTTTTTTTTGTTTGTTTTATTTTTCTTGCAGTTCGTCAGGCGGCGAAGCTTCTTGCCAAATTAGTAGGCGACGTCGAAGAGAAGTGAAATATTTCTCCTATAGTTTATAGTTTCCAACTGACCGGGAGAAAATAGAAATCCCTGCGAGACACAGAGGAAACAGAGGGTTTGACAAAATAAAGTGGAATGAAACTCCAAAGCGAGTGTGTGAGTGTGTGTGTGTGTGTGTGTGTGTGTGAGTGAGTGAGTGAGTGAGAGAGGGAGAGTGAGAGAGCATGCACCTATGCTGTCGGTACTCTAGTGTATGTAATGTATGTGGTTCTGCTCTGTGCCTCCTCTTCAGTGGCCCCATTAGCGGATCCTGACCTCTGTCATCATTTTCAAGTAAAAAGAAAAGAAATGAAAGGGGGGAGAAAAGAAAACACACTCATACACACATACACATACACACTTCCTCGTGCCCCTTGTGTGTCTGAGCGGGAAACCGGCGAAGAAGCTAGCTGTTGAAACCTCACTAATCACGCGCATGCAAATAGCCAAATGCTCCCCTCTCCCGCGCGCACCGAGTACTGCTGCCATAATGCGCTGCTCGCCGTTTTTTCTTTCACGCGCGCGCTGCCTATTGGACGACGCGCGGCGGGAGTTGTTGCTATAGAAACCATAGCCATAGAGACTCCACCAAATGTGGGAAATGTGGAAACACGCTCCAGCAAGGAAAAAGGTTCCTGTGAGATCTTTCAAGGGGTTGTCTGACAATAGTCTAAGTGTTGTTGGAGCCCAAACTTTCATTAGAGTTTATATGTATTAAGAAGTTTATTTAGTTCTAAACACAATGTTTACAAACCGTTTAATGGATCATGCAAAGTATCCAAGATGTAGTTTTCATGAAGTCAAGCTGTGACTGAATACCGGACTTGAGCTGAGGCGGATCCGGTTGAATCATGTTTGTGCGCTGTGAAACCAGTTCGACTTTCATTCCAATGAAACGGTAGTCAGAGAAATCAAAACTTCAACCATAATACAAATGGTGTAATGTGAGCCTAAAGGCTTATCAGGTTACGCGGAACTTACTTACACTGTTTGTGCGTGTGTGTGTGTGTGTGTGTGTGTGTGTGTGTGTGTGTGTGTGTGTTGCGACACTGCGTCTGATTGCTCTCACATGGCCAGTTATATATTTCAATGGATTACTGATGCGTCTGTCCAAATATTTATTATTCTTTTTTTTCGTTATGTTCTCTCTAGAAACAAGTGGCGCAAGTAGCAGTGCCTTTGATACGCATCTCTCATCTGGGAATGGTAGAAAATACCTTTACAATAATGCAATATAAATGGACACTGGGCGCATAGAAGTGGAGAAATCTTAGAATCGGGCACCATTCAGCTGAACCAGTTCTCAAACTGTTTTCGTCCTACCGATTCCAGATCTGGAATTTCTTCTAACAAAACAGGCCCGCTAAAGAGATTTTAAGAGAGCATGGATCTAGCCTAGTACTGAAGATAAATGGTGTTACTACCCAACCAAGGACATATACAGCTAGTTAAATTTTAGCGCGTGTACTAGGTATTAATATTATAAACTATATCAAAAACGGAAGTACCAAATTTGCACATTTACTTAGTGCACCATCCAGGGGATATAACATTATTATTAAGGCTGTGTAATTAACGATTAAAACAAGCATCCTTATTCCACACTCGAAAAAAAGAATACAAGCGAAAATAAAACTGTAATCATGCCCAGTTGCATTATGAGATACAAACACGCCACATGTTGCTGCCTGCTTTGGGCATTAGTGAACCCCAAACGCGCGATCTTGGTGCTGCACTCCTCACTCCTGTGCTGTTTCACTCCTCTGCTGGAGTGAGGAACAGAGTCCGGGGTCGAGGGAATGTGATACCATGAAGGAGGCAGAGAGGGAAGCAGGGAGTGAGGGAGGGAGCACGGCGGGGAAGTTTAGAAATAGGGACTGAACGGTGTTTGGGAGCCCAAAATAAAGTTGTGGTTGCATATGTAGGCAACACTAGACTCGACTTTTGACATGTGTTTGGAAAGAAACAACGCAGGGAGCTCATCAATAAACTATGGCGAAGGTGAATGAGGGCCCTGACAAGCATCGCATTCCCCCTACTATGCCGCAAAATGAGAAGACAAACGACGCTGCCAAACAGTTTGCAAATCGCAGTGAAAGGAAACGGGATAATGAGCTGCAGTGGCATCTCAGTCGGGTGGTGCTGCAAATCCCCCTCCCTTTCTATATCATCAAGGTTGTGCCATGTTCCCCGTGTTTCAGTGTGTGGATAAATTTTTCCAAATTTCCTTATTTATTTATTTATTTATTTCCTCTCTAATGTACCTATTCTTATTGAATTTCGATTGATCACCCAAGACGTATTTATTTCTCTCATGGCAAATGCATTTTTAACTCAAGATCAGGCAAGCCTAAATCAGGCCCAAACGTGATCTTTAAGAGCAAATTAAAAGGAGATTAGCTTTTTCCTTTGGGAAACATGATCTCTCATTGCGCTTACCTGTAATTCTGCTTAATAGTGTGTAATTTTGCACATAGTCCTAACAGGGCACGGGCTAATTGTTTTTTTTTTTTTCCAAAGGTAATTAATCCACTGTTATAATTTTCTTGTTTTTCCACATCATTGACTGAGATGATTTATTGTAACTTGATGTTTATACAATCTTAAAAGACGTAGCACATGCAACTTAAAATGCTCTCTCTCTCTCCCTCAGCTCATTTTTATAGGCGAGTTAACAAGTTCCAACTTTTTTTTTTCAGTTTTCACATGGCCATTCTGAGGTCTGTCAATTAGCCCAATTGGGATTAGCACTGAGCCCTGTTCTGCAGTGAGAAGAAAAAGACCCTAATCTTGTCGCTATTTTCCCTAAGGGCAAAATTGTCTCAGGGTGCCTCTCTATGTAAAGTTTTTTTTAGAAAAGAGGGGGGAAAATAATAAGGGGAGGGGAGTAAAGTGAATACATCTGACGTCATTCTTGGAGAGAGCGAGAGAGAGAGAGAGAGAGAGAGAGAGAGAGAGACTATAACAAACCATAGAATGCCACTAATGTATAACGTGAAAGGGAGATGGGGGGAGTCAAAAAGAGATAGATAGATAGATAGATAGATAGATAGATAGATAGATAGATAGATAGATAGATAGAGAGAGAGAAAGAGAGAGAGAGAAAGAGAGAGCCAACAGAAAGAAAAAAGAGGTTTATCGTCTCACTGTTCTGTAATTGTAGAGTTGGCCAGTGCTTTGCTATTAACACATGCAGTGACTGTGTTGGAGAGAAGGAACTGCCAAACATTATTATTTTTTTCTGGTGGGCGGTTTTTGCTCAGTGGCACCTTGCCTGTAATTCATAGGCGCCATGATCTCTGTCCATTTATCCAAAAAAAAGGAGCAAGTCACACATTATTCCATTTCATTAGGCCCTAAAAGTGGAGAGATGGAGGCTAGGGGAGTAATAGATTTTAATCACTCCTCTTCTTTTCCTGTGGTACACACACACACACACACACACACACACACACCTACACACACACACACACACACACACACCATACTCAGATGGCATTGTATGACTGATTTTATGGTGCTGCATTCATTTCCGAATGGCCAGTAGAGTTGTTAGATTTATCCTAATAACTCTGACATGTTGCAGTTGTGACAGAGTTTATGGGTCGTGTAATCTGCATTTAGAGGCAAAGTTGATGGCGAAAACTACTTATTGCTTTAATTTGAGTCATCTTTGATATATATGGAAGTAAACAAAACTGTAAACTTGGCGTCAATACAAGAGCGAATAGATAATTATATATAAAACCATCGTTTATTGCTTTACTAGCGTCTTTACTTTAATATCTGTTATGTGTTAATTTTTCCTTCAAATCCATCCCGTGTGTATACTTTTTTTTGGATGAACAAGTGAACGGTCGCTCGACCGGTTTAGAGATTATTGAAGCCGTTTGTTATTTCACACCTCAAGATTTTCTTCTTCTTTTTCCTCAGTAAACTGAAATCACTTTGTTGAACTCTCTTATTTGCATCTATTTTATTAGTGTAATTGTCGAACAAATTCCAACACCATCCCGACTCATTTAAAGCTTGATTATGCATTTATTTTCGGTGCATTCAAATTAGACTATTCTTTCAATCTGAACAAATTCATTCATCTGTATTCGAGTCGGTACGCAAGCCATAAAACACCCATCGCCATCCACATACTGTATGTGGCACCAAGTAAAATTTCCTTTATAAACTCACCTCGGGTTTTCTCCGACTGTGTCCCGCTGTCTGATCATATATAGCTGGGTGGTGATTAGATGCCCGACCCCAAAGCCATTCGCGTACGGCAAAGGATGCGTGAAGAAAATAAAAACACCCCCTCTGACTTGATTTCACAAAACTATTTCCAAAAGTTGATAATATCCAGTCCAGCGAGCTGTGAAGGTAAATTTCTTGTCAAGATGCTAAAAGTAAAAATATAATAAAAATAAAAATCTTGCTATATAGGATAAAAAAAACCTGCTCGACACTTTCCGCTTCTTTCTAAGCAGCAATCATTTATTTTATATAGATGCAAATCTTTGTGAAATGCTGGATTACTTTCCGCAGCACATTAAACACCAACAAAAGTGAAATTATATTTAAAAGAAAAAACAGACGGCCTCGGTTCTTACACTCAACTTTCGCCTTAATATTCTCCTCGTCTTGAAGGTGATTGGCTCGGATGAAGGAACACGTCACAATGGGCGCCATTTGGCACGCCCCAAACCGGGAAGTTGGAAGCGCACGGTCTCCAGGAAAATGTCTATGTGCCCACATGACCCCATTAGAGGCTATTTTAACTTATTTTCAGTGTCCGGCATGTGTGGTGTGATGAGCAAACGAACACCAAAAAAAAAACAAGTCTAGTTTTTGAATGACCCAAATACTCACATGTTAAATATAGAGATTCAATTATGCAATAATAGGGTTTATTATTTACGCAGGAACTGCACTCTGACTCTAACAAATATAGGCATAAGTCAAGCAATGACCTTATACTTTACATTGTCATAGTGCATTTATCTTAACCTTGGAAAGTGATTGTTGTTATGAACCACGTGCCTTCATTCTACTTTTATTTCTAACAGTGTGTAAATATTCCAATATAAGCCTGTTGGTTGTAATGTGATCGTTGTTGTTTTATGGCCCATTATTTTTCTTTATTAATATACAGGTTTGCACATCAATTAAAATTTTATTTTGCCCTTAATTACAACAAACCTCATCAACAGGCCTATCTATGTTCTTTCGGTGAGCAGGCATGACGTTTAGATTACTATCCACATGTTTAGTTTTTTTCAGAAAATGGCCTAAGCTCGGAATGCATTCTTGAAATCCTCTATAGACCCTCAATTGTTCTGCAGCTTCTTGGTGATGTAAATGATCCAGGGTCTCTCCTTGTATTCGCTCCCACTCATTCCCTTGCCAAAATGCCACTCATTTCCCCAAACCGTATGCCAGTAAGTGGGATCTAAGGAAGATGAAACTGTATTTTCGGGTAATATTTCGGTTTATATTAAGTAAAAATATTTTTAATTCTAATTGTCATTTAATCAGCATATGCTGATAGAGAGAGAGAGAGAGAGAGAGAGAGAGAGAGAGATACTATATATTATATAAACTGAGTTATAGGATATAGATATCTGAAGCCAGTGTACTGAATGAGGTTGAATGAGCTGCTATCAATGTGCGTCAAACAACTAATGTCAATTTTACACGGAGACTGCACAGGGTAAATACGCAACCGTGTGTGTGTGCGTCTCTCAGGAAGTGTACAGAGAGATATGGGATGCTTTTAAAGGAGAGATAGGAGAGCTGGACTCGGACTGATTGCTGAGAGCTGCCGCCATTAGATACACTGGCTGTGTTCCGATTTGTGTTCCGATTTCATCTCCTGCAGGTACACTCCAGGTACACTAGAGAACCGTTATAGAATAATAAAACAAAATAGCTACACGTTGCGTCATCATTTCCGGAATTGTCGTGGTTGTTAGATATTTTGTTGGAACTACTCCTAAATAGTCTGTAAAATAAACGCAATCATTATTCAAGAGTGAGAGCGATTTCTTAAAAATTCAATCCAAAACTTAAAGCTCATAGAAATAAATTAATGTACATGAACTGCAAAGGTGTGTTCCTAAATGTGGATGGTTGTGTTGATCGGTTATCTTAAAACGTGTTTTTGGAATTGCAGTGCTCATTTTTGTTCCTCCAGATAGGTTCCGCTAACGTAAATGTGTCAAACTTAATGTTGGCCCACGAACGCTCTGGGAGATAAGCTCAGTGCCCCAGTTAGCACACTAGTCCGCAAATTGGAGTGCAGCCGCAGTGAAACCGCGCAGCGCTGCAGGGGCTCTTGAGAGTCTCCGCTGGAAACCGCACGGGCTCGGAGCGCTTATCGGGCTCTCAGTAAACCGAGACAGGACGCTAAAGCCGGGACAGGTGCTGCCTTTCCCTTTCTCGGCTATAACCCCACTCTTCAGTGCGTGATCAGGCGTGAACGCAAATCTGTCCAGCCAGCTTTCAGCCCTACGCCGGCCCTCTGTTTCCAAGTGCGCATGGGTGTGTGTGTAAATAAGTGAGACAGAAGGAGGGGAATGGAGCCCCCGATGACACACATAGCCAATTTAGAGAGAGATCAACCACCGAGCACCTAGCTTTGTCAGACAGAGAGCTCTAAATGTCGCTTATTAAAATAAAAAACATTATATTTACTATAACCTACATACATACATTCATACTTTTCTTATTATTATTATTACTATTATTATTATCCATTAAATTATGTTTAAGTTACAGATAAGCAGCCTATGCAAACAAAAACTATTTAAAATGTATGTATGGCCTCTTAACCTAATTTATATTCATCGACTAATAAAAATTTTCCAAAATCGAATTTTTACAAAATCGCAACAATCTTCAATAACCTACTCATTACATTTATATATATATATATATTTTAAATACACATATTTAATTATATGTTTTAATTTTAACATTAATATGGAACTTAACATCGTTTTAAACATGATGTGTGTTGATGCTCATATCATATTTTTCATGATTATTGCTTTTTGCTTATTGTGATTTTAGGCCCTGTTATTTAGCATATTGTCAGCCAGGTATATTTTGACAGGCTACTTTGCGGTTCATTTTACTATATAATAACTTTCAGGTCATTAAGGTTACTCCATCTGGTTCCAGTGATCGTTTCTCTTTATTAATGGGGGGGGTGGATTGCAACTTTGAGAAAAACGAAATGTTCTTTGAACAACTTTGAGAAAGCTGTATGTATATTAGGCTGGTCCACAAGTGGCAATTTGGGAAAGTAGGTAAAATAAAAGAAACGAAAAAAAAGAGAAAGAAATGAAAAGAAAAGAAAAAGCAAGATGTGGTCCGTCCACAGGGTTTTTGCTCTTATTCCCTGACCCTTATGATAAGATTAAGTAGGCCGTAGTGGGGGAAAGAAAAAGGCACAGATTGACACCTGCCAACTTGACTGCGATGGGATTGGTTTGGACGCGTCGTGCTGTCAACAATAAGGCAAACAAATCGCATGGATAATAATAAGAAGAATAATAACAACGAGGCTAAATTTGTCAGAGGAGAGTTGCTGTGTACGTGGGCAAGCTGGGAGCTGACAGCGGGGAAAATGCGAGCTAACGAGCACATCAGACATGCTGACAAATGACAGCTAGGCTAAATGAAAGAGCCTCGGCGAGAATGAGCAACAGCAACACCGAGACACTCCTGTTTGGGCCAATAATATAGACTAATTATACACAGGCTGACATTTAATGGCATTAGTAAGCGTACAGTAATTATTCAGATTCCTAACTACATTATGGCACACGCTTTTAAAAATCTAAATGTATAGTTTTGACTTTGAGGATTCAACTTGTCATCCCATATTGTGATACCCGTGTTATGAACTTAATAACAGACAAAATACTGTTTATTAAATGTCATAACCAGTGCTGTTGTAACGACATGCATGAAAGTGTTTATTTACCTTATTTTTGCTTACGTTTACTATAAGTAGAAGCAAAATGTAAATAGTTTTTATTGTAAACATTACATGATGCTTGTGATAAATACGAGTGTAAAAAATATTTAGTGTTTCATTAAGCAAAAACATCAAATTCAGAGTATAGTGTAAATGCGCTTTAGTTTATTTTACTTGGATGAATATGACTTTTTTGGTCATCCTTAGACATCACATTTAATGGACTGATCAAATTAATTTGACTATACAACGTATTTTTAACGAAAATATTAAATTAATTTTTTAATTAGACCAATCTAACAGACTTATTAACAGCTTTGAGTTAATAAATATGGAATTTCCCATTTAATTAATTACCATATACAATGTTTTTAAACGTCTTGACTAAATGTGAGGGTTAAAAGATTTTTGGTTTACAACAGAAAAAATGGTGCAATAATGCTGAATGTTTATGAACAAAAACTACTTGAATGATAGCACCCAATTTTTTCTAAAATCAAAATTTTCAATTTAAAGGATGAACTTGGGGTCCTGTTTATAGACATGTTGCAGGAATACTAGCAAATATAATACTGTTTAAGGCTGTGTGTGTGTTTAACCCCCAAGTCAGATCCAAAAGTGTGTCGTTAAATGATGCTTGGTTAAAGCTACTTTACTAGATAAACATGTGACAAGTGATAAACCTAGGTACACTGTAATTAACAATCTATGTTGTTACGGGTGTGATAATTTTATTACCGTAATAAATATTAACATCATAAACATCTTAATTGTTATCATATTACATGCATTCACTAAATATTGAATCAACACAAATTTAGCATTTAAGAAATGTTTGTAAATATGTAGAACAAAATGTTTTAGAAAATGTGACGCCCAGCTACACCGGGATTATCCGGATAAATAGACTTTGAGCTATATGCTTGACTGGTTACATCAACAGTAACGACATTTGACATGTTTCTTTTTTTATTGATGATATCTGGTGACAGAGAATTTTTTTTCTCTCAGAGGTTTCTTTCAAGACAGCCATAATTCTGTTTTTTTTTATTCATTTTTGATATTTACCTGCATTTGTAATTAGACAAAATAGTAACATGATCTAAGCCATGTTTTTTGTTTTGCATTTGGCTACTTTTAACTTTTACTACATCTGATTTCAAATATTCTTATCTGTTTACTACTCAGCCTTATCGAGAGATAGAGAGAGAGAGAGAGAGAGAGAGAGAGAGAGACGTGTGTGTGTGTGTGTGTGTTCACGTCAGCTGCAGATAACTCTTCAGCTGTGTATACACACGAAAATATTAAATATCTAATTTACAATCTAGTTCAATTAAAAAGTCAAAGGAAAAATAACATATGTCCTTTTGTACAGTATAAAAATAAGGAAGTGCCATTGCACTTATGTTATGTTAGACTTGGGTTACCTACTGTATATCATTTACACACACACACACACACACACACACACACACACACACACACACACACACACACAAAGATACAGAATGCTGCATTTGCTGGGTTAAAACAAGTTTTAGATTTGTGAAGTAAAAATCTTAGGAAACAACTAAATAGAAAATAGCAATACCACCTTCTCTCAAATATCGTACTTTGGCAATGAGCGAATAATGATAAACAAAGCATAAATGGCTTTGTATTGCTTCCACAGCTGGGAAACACCCGCCTATTCATTCTTTAAAAAAGATCACATCTCTTGTTTTATTGCTTGCCATTTAGGGTGATGCATTTAGCCACATCTGATCTCTTTAGTAAAGCGTACACTCAAACAAATTCTTTTAATAAATATATTAGTAATTTATTATTTGTAAGAGTACACTGTAAGAGCATAACTTTGATTCTGGCAGTAAAGAAATCTCCACTGAGTGTGTAAGAAGGTATAGCTGTAAAATACAATACATTAAACCGAACCTGTATACGTAAACAGTTGTTGTACAAGTTTGTTGTTGTATAATATAACAAACTGCTGTTTGCTGTAATGTCTGTGGTCTTCAAAAAGCTAAGTGAAATATGAACATTGGTAGAAGGCGAGCATGCTGTAGCCAGGCATTTGTCCCATTACTTGGAAGCCTCCCAAGTTCCCAGGCAGTCAAGTACAGAGTAATAATGTGCACGGTGTCATAATTGCCTATAATTTAATCATACCCTCCATCTCTTGTGCAAATATAATGGCTGGCTGAAGCAGGGTGTAACACACAAGTTCCTTCACCAGAATCTGATTCAAGGTGTAACTTTTAAACCTGGAAGGATCTTGAACTATGACACAAAGAAATCAATGTTTAAATTAGTGAATATTGACATCATTATCTTATTGTTTGCTAACTAACACCAGATCAGCAGCTTTAAATCCCATCTGTTGATGGAGCGATGGTTCACACTTGCTCCCCCAGACCACCTGTACACACTATCCAAGTCTTCTTGATCCAAATCTCTGCTCCAACATATGATCCCATTGTTCTAAATTAGGCAAAGAATCAGAGTAGTGTGCAAGACCCAGAGCTCAGTAGTGAATTTTTTCCTTTGCCTTCACTCCCTGGTGACTCTTTCCATTAACATTATAATTTCAGACACTGCTTTGCCCCATGTTACACTCCATTGTTAGAGAATCAGTGCATTCGAAGGTCCACTGGGGATGCTGACCCCTTGGCAATTTTGTTGAAAGTGTAATTATCTACCCGCAGCTCACCAAGATTTAAAAAGATTGCATTTCCACTAAACCCATATCAATGCTAATTTAGCTGGGCTGTTCCAGGTGCCACAGTCCAAGCCTGTGCACTGGGGAAAGCTGCCTGTCCACAGGGAGGCCTATAAGGACCAACACACACTGAAATTATAGCTATTTCTCTACATCAGAAATCAGCTTTACACTATAGGACACACTGAACAAAGGAGGGATGCAAGATTGGAGTTAAACAAACATGACTAA
>JAQQZS010000002.1:27237247-27257593 GCA_030068045.1 Platyallabes tihoni
ATGTCCGTACAGCAGAGACTTTGACGATCTTTAAACGACGACTCAAGACGCATCTGTTTCTCCAGTACTTGGACTAACCCCCCCAAAATTATAACAAACTTCCATGTTGATAAGTCAACCTGTAAAATGTTCAGTGATTTTATGGCAAGATTTGTTATGTAAAAAAACACTTTCACGGTCATCGTGATTGTTTTCATGAGCTGGACTTTCAACTGAAAACTTTCAGTCTTACATAAAGTATTATGTACTTTATCCTAGATCCATCTCCATCTAGGAACCTCTGTCCAACTAGGGATTGTGAAGGCCAATTGTGACCAATGTATTTATTAGCATTTTTACAACCATGGTAGGACCTCCGTGCATGCACAGTCACATACTACCGGCCATTTTGGGAATTCCAATTCGCCTAATCTGTATGTTTTTCTAGAGGAAACCCACTAAGCACCTTAAGCACATTATCTGTAAGTTTATTACATAACACAGACTTTTCCGTAGGTTTGGCAGCTGGGTTTGTTTGTTTGTTTGCTTGCTTTGTTGTGGGGTATTTCTAATATCAACTTGTTAAATTTATGGTGAGAAATTGGTCAAGAAAGCATTTTCATAATTTAACTAGCTTTGTTGTGAGACTTTTTTTTAATGAAAACTTGATTTGTTTAAAACATTTTCAACATGCTTTTACATATTAGTTAACTATCTGTGTTTTATAATTCTAAGTTATAAAACTTAGTTTTGACTCTTTTTTTTTTTTTTTTTTTTACCAATAACTACTTTTGATTTCTTCAAAACATTTGATGTGGAATGTTTATTTGGATAGAAAACATTCTTATGGATCATGTTTAAATCTTTGCTGTGTAACATTTCCCGTACTTAGCTAGCTAACTTATTGTGTGACATTTCTTTTTAGCTTGATTATGGTACATTTTTCTGAAGGCATATTTTCTACATTTAGCTAACTAGCATTGTTGTGGAACATTTTCCAAAATTGGCTAGTTAGACAAAAGGATAGTAGAATACTCAAATGCTAGCTAGCTTAATTGTAAATTTTATTGAGGACATTTTTAATGCCAAATATTTTCTTACTAGGTTAACTGTGGGGCATGTTTAAAACATTAGCTAGCTATCTTTGTTGTGGTACATTTGATAGGATTAGCTAAGTGTCTTTTTTTTTATCCTAACAATAGGTAACTAACTTTGTTCAATAAATTTGCTGTCAATTTTTTTCTAAACATTTGTTTTGGAATATTTATTTTGGTGACTAGTGATATTGTGAAGCATATTCAAATGTTGGCCAGCTGTATTTGCTATGTATTGTTTTATGTACTCAGCTCACTAACTTATTGTGTCTCATATTTCACATTAGCTTGGTTTGAAGGTACATTTTCAACATTAGCTAAATAACATTTTCTGTATTTACTGGCCCAGGTGGTCATTACCATTGTATCCTTTTGGTAATATAATTATCTTATCAAATGTTGACCAAATAATTTCCATATTCATTTATCTTTTAATATGGTCAACAAGGAAATTGCTAGAGCTTAAATAAAAATTGTCAATGGTAAGGTAATCTCTCACATTCTTCTAACATTTTACAAGTTTGAACTGAGAGCAATCACTGAAGGTCTTACCACTACCAGGCGAATTGAAAAACGTACAAACCACTCATTATGTTCAAACTTCATAGACTAGTCAAAACACCATTTGCCATGGAAAATTTTCTAATGCATGCTAGCTTTATTGGGAGACATTTTTAATGCAAAAATGTTTTGTTACTAGCCTTATGGGGCATGTTTTTAATAATAACTAACTATTTACTTTTTATAGCTACTTTTTTGTGGAACGTTTTATAACATTAGCTAACCTTTTATTTTGAAAAATCCTTTAGGAAGAGTCCGGTTTCAGAACAGTTTTTTATAGACAGTAATGTTACAGTTATACATTTGCTATATTTGACTAGCTAGTTTTAAGTACTATTTTCCAGTTTCCATTTACCATTTTCAAGCTAGCTTTTTTGTGGGACATGTTCTAAAACATATTCTACAACAAAGAACATTTTCTAATGTCAGCTAGCTAGCTTTGAGAAACATTTTCAAGCTTTGATGTGAGGAGTATTCAGTTGGAATATTTTCCATATACAGTAGCTAACCAGATTCATTGTGAAACTTGCTTTAAGAAGAGTCAGGTTTCAAAACATTTATTATGGAACATTTTCTATATTTGTCTAACTCTAGTGTTTTGGTACATTTCCCTAGGGTTAGGGTTTTACATTTTACAGGCTGAAAACAATGAATTGAACTTTTAAGTATTGCTTTAGGGCAAGATATAATAACTGGATTAAAAAAAGTTTTTTGTTTCTAAAAATAGATCTGAGTTTCAGTTTTTCAGAAATTGAAAGTCTCTGGTTTTAGACCTTTTCTTTTCCCTTGCTTATCCATTCCGAAATGCAAATACGGGTCTTATAAAGTTCATCTAAAAATTACAGGGAGGTTTAATATTAACTAAAAGAAAAATGGTGGTCTTTCTGTTTTTATAGCACTAAATGGATCTGGATAACAGGATAAACAATTACCCAAGGCACTTAGCAATCAGATTTGAACTCCAATGAGGAGTGATTTGGGAGTGCTGTGTGTGTGTGTGGTGTGTGTGTGTGTGTGTGTGTGTCTTTTTCTCCAAACGGCAGTGGAAGTGCTCTTTAATTAAAAGCACAAGCCAAACATTTTCATTAAGTCTGCATGCAAATGAGCCCTGAGATGGGCCTTCTCTCCTGAGACTCTCTCTCGAGCTCTTGCTCTCGAGCTCTCACTCTCCAAGATGGGGCTTTTTTCATAAATGAGGTCACTGCCTTGCCTTTAGGCTCCATCCCTTCCTTTCTCACCCCCCCTCTGTGTGTGTGTGTGTGTGTGTGTGTGTGTGTGTGTGCACGCGTCTGGTTCCCACTGGCAAGGATGGAGCTAAGAGAACAAGGGAATATGGGGGGGGGGGATATTGGGGGGGGGGTGTTCTCTTGAGCTTAGCTCCCCCCGTAAACCTCTTACTCTTATCACACATGATGTTAACAGATGTAATCCTATTACAGACTTCCTTTATTCTAGAACTCCTCTCTCCATTTCTCTCTTTTCCTTCTTCCCCTCTCGCTCTACCTCTATCTCTCTACGTGTTTTTAATGCCTGTGTAATCCCTCATTACAGCTCTCCCTCAGGTCTTACTAGACTCTATCACTGGCCGCTAGGTTTAAAACAGTACTTGTCCTTTAAACATGTACACAGTAGATCATTGCTTAAATTTATGCTTCGTTGATATCTTTATCACTGCAGGTCAAATTATTGATTTAATTTATATAAACTAAGGAATAAAATATTTAAGAGCATGCTGTTTTAGGAAATAATCAGACATAAAATAGATCTACTGTTAATACCACAAAGTTGATTTTTTGTTGTTGTTGTTGTTGTTAATAACATGATATACTCAAGTGTTTTATTTCTCTTATACCAAAACAGTATACAAACAGTTAAAACTTTTATATAGGTATGATCAACACATCATACCTTTTACCATTTAAATGTGAAAGTGACTTTTTTTCTCACTAGCCTGTCTTAAATTTATAAGACAAATTAATGCAGCTTGTAATGTTACACAGAAGCTTGAACACGCAAATTCAACTGTGCAATTTACTGATTCTTAACAAAGCATTGACACTGGAGACACTTTCTATGAATGAAACATCAACATCTGATTGCAGAAAATTTCATCATATAACCGATTAAATGTTTTTTCTTTATTAAATAACAAGATCATAGGAAATCATAGACAGGTCGTCAGGAGGTTATCAGAGTTCAGTACAGCTGAAAATCACAGCTGTCAAAAGTTTCAATCATGCTTGAAAATTTGGACTGCAAAAAAAATTCAGTTCATAAGTAATTTGCACTTGTTTAAAGTTAGTTCATAGTATTCATAGGTGGTTGATGCCTCTTTGAAATAGAATGTAGAGTCCAAATATAAACTGAACTTCTTAACATGGACAGTTTTGAGCTGTCACAACTGGAGCACTCACAGAAACCTCTAAGAGCTAAATCACTAAATGTGCTCTAGATACAAAATCCATAGCTAATTCCAACCTTGCACTATTACTAAACTATAAAATGTCTAATGGATTTATCTAATGGGTACAAAACTGCGTTTGGTCATGTTTATTGCAGATGTGTCTGTAATTACAGGGATCCAAAACATGGGTATCCAGGTTGATGTTAACAGGTAAGACATCAGAGCAGATTTTGACAAGCCTTGACAATTTATAGCAAATTGTGAAGTGTTAAAGGTTTTTTCATGGTAAATCATAGGCAATGTGTAAGCTTGTGGACATCATACCATTTCATAGCTAATGCATAAGAATAATAATTGAGGACAATTCAGTACGGGAATGTGGAAAAGGTGCTTATGGTTGCACCTTGATATAAACTTGGGAATTTCCTTGTAGCCAGAAATATTGTTATTAAATATTCATCAACAATCTCTAAAAAATCATATTCAGGAATTCAACACTTTTGTGGTATTATTAGAAAGTTACACCTTCTGATTACTGGCTCAAAGTACTTAGCAATAATATAGCGCATAAAGAGAGTAACTAAGTAACACTTCTTTCATTCATTCTGCCCTGAATGTGGAAGTGTGATGCAGAACATGTGTGTGTCCATGTGTGCTTCTGCATCTGAAGGTGTTCTACTTTACTTTTCCCTTGTTGATTTTAGGAGAAGAGCCCCATCTGAGTCCAGCCCAAAGGAATAATCACAGCACAGTGAAGTATCGGTACAGTATCTCCCCTGATACCCCTACAGTACATCGCTTCTTGTATGGGAAAGTCAAAATGTTAGTGCAACCAGAACAGTCTGGTGAGGACTATTGAATTACTGCATACAGTGGAAATTTCATTATTTTTTATTTTCTTTACTTCACAATGAGCAGAATATGTAGTTCAAATTGTGTAATTATGAAATTGTCACCTTTACCTATGTGGCAGTCTCAGAAAATCCTGAAAAACTAACGCAAAATATACATCATGTTTCTGCACCCTTTTCACTTTAACCTGATTTTTAAACCGTTTACTTGGGTAGATAAACAAATAAACATTTTAATTCAGGAAAGATTTAGGAGACTTTATTTAGCAGAAAATCTCAAAATTTCAACATGCAAAGGGTTTTTGAAGGCTATTGTGCCACTTTGCCCTCAACCTTGAAAAGGATTATATTTTTCTTTTTTTCCTATTAGTATTAATTGTGGTGGCATGGTGGTGTAGTGTCGTTGCATCTCCAGGTTTGAGGTTTTGATTCCTGCCTTAGTTCTGTGGAGTTTGCATGCTCTCCCTGTGCTTCGAGTACTCCGACTTCCTCCGACAGTCCAAAGACATCCAGGTTATGTTAACTGGTGTTCCAAAATTGCACGTAGTGTGAGTGATTGTGTACGTGCTTGTGTGTGCCCTGCGATAGACTGGCTGCCCATACAGGGTGTATCCTGCCTTGTGCGCCAAGTCTGATGGGATAGGGTCCAGGCCTGGCGTGAATAAGCGGTATAGAGAATGAGTGAGTGTGAGTATTAATTAGAGAGTATTATTAGTTGTCCAGTTAGCAGTTTGTATGTTCATAAAAGATGCAAGTTGTCTATGTTTCTTGTGTTTATTGCAGATTTAAGTCTCATGTTAAAGAGACCGTACATTTACTGTATGAAATACAGGACAAAATCCTTTAGTTAGAAATGAAATTATGAATTGTCTTACGTGTCTTTATGTAATGAAAAGTAAATTTCTTCATGGAGTGATTCCATATAGGCGTCATGGTGGCTTAGTGGTTAGCACTGTTGCCTTGCACCTCCAGGGTCCGCATTTGATTCCCGGCCAGGTTCACTTCCCCTCCTCTGTGTGCATGGGATTTGCATGTTCTCCGGTGGTTGGTGGGTTTCTTCTGGGTACTCTGCTTTCCTCCCACAGTCCAAAGACATGCATATTAGACTAATTGGCATTCCCAAATTGCCCATAGTGAGTGTGCCCTGGGATGGATTGACACCCCATCCAGGGTGTACCCCACCTTGTACCCTAAGTCTCCTGGGATCCCATGACCCAGTATAAAAATTCCACATTAAAAATTACCCTTATCAAGAAATCCACATATTTTTTTAATGTATAAATCTATATCTATCTATCTATCTATCTATCTATCTATCTCTACTTTTCAGAATTTCATTTCTAACTAAAGGATTTTGTCCTGTATTTCATAAATGCGAAAAAAGATTCCTACTGTACGGTCCTAATTTTTACTAAAGGAGCATCATTGAACACATTCAATATATGCAATCAAGCAAAAATGTCAGTCTCCAGCGCAGCTGCTCTGATGGAAAAAGAAATGAGGGTGGGTGGTTCTTTATCGCGTTAGACTGAGAGACATCCAGCTGTTTCCCAGTGATCATGATGAGAGTTGACTTCGCTGCTCTTGCTTAGGTTCTGCAACACTGCCGATGTCATCGCTATGCGGAGAAGGGGAACGTGGCTTACAAACCTAATTGTAATGATGTCTCTCTTGTAATGATGTTATTGAACTTGTAATGGATTTATACAATTTAATTTATATATTTTATACTTTTTACAATATATATTTTATATATTTATATTTCAAATATACATAATTTTATTTTATTGTAACTGTACATTTGTAGCTTTTAGATTTTACATTCTTTTTTCTAGTGCAATTTGCCTCTTTTTACCTTCGTATTCTATTTCATCTTTCCTTTTTAAGGTCACGAACAAGAACAAGAATAATTCGTATAAGAATTTCGCTGCATATCATACTGTGTACATGACAAATACAATTTGAACTTCAATTTGATGGTACAATGTAATATTCTTCATGTTTTGTACTAAGGTGGTCATTATAAATATAATGGTTAGAAAAGTCGATATTAATTGACATTGATGGTGATGAAAAAATTGACAGATTTTAGATTACACCTTTGTTGGATTTTATTTGTGGAATAATATCTGTTATTACAGTGAATAGAAATGAAATATCAACTTCCTCATATTGCCCCGCCTCATCCAAATCTTGAATGTGCTAACAGATTCTTCTGTCTGTGGTATGCTTTGATATTTTGCCATTGACAGCCTAATGTACTGTAGTGGAAAGTTTTTGCTGTACCTCATGTACTATGGTTCTCTGCACACAGACCCAACATGAGAATCGAACTTAGGACCTGGAGGTGCAAGGCGACAGTGCTAAACACTAAGCCACTATGGTGCCAAACTACTAAATGGTATGCATTATACTGCACATGGTGATGGAAAATGTGCAGCAGATTCATAGCTTCTGTAGTCATTCATAGGTATCCAAAACATAGGTATCTGGGTCGCTGTTAAAAGGTGAGAAATCATAAAAGTTCTTGACAATTCATAGTAAATTGTGAGGTCACTCACTTATCATGTATACCGCTTTATTCTGCATACAGGGTCGCGGGGAGCCTGGAGTCTATCCCAGGAGGCTTAGGGCACAAGGTAGGGATGGGGTGCCAATCAATCGCAGGGCACACACACACAGAACGGTAATTAGCCTAATCTGCGAGTCTTTGGACTGTGGGAGGAAACTGGAGTACCTGGAGGAAACGCACCAAGGATGTAGAGAATGGTGGGAATCGAACCCGGACACTGGAGGTGCAAGACGACTGGGCTAACTACTTTGCCGCCATGCTGATTGTCAAATGTCACAGACAGTACGTGACAGTTCAGCATGAGTTTAGAACAGTCCATAGCGGAGTCGTTCGTAGTCTTAATATTTACTCAACACAGAGTAAAGAAAACCAGAACACTTCGTCCAGAATTTCACTTCATCATGCCTTCGCTGACATGATCTACACTGAATTTCATGTTTCATGACATGATGTGAGCCAAACCTGCAAAATAAGTGTGTAAGTGAGTATTAGAAGCCTTTTTTAGGAGCTAACAGTGAAATCTGACCGTTATTGAAACCTATACTAGTATAACTGATCTAGCAATAACAACGGCAGTCAGTGCAGTAGATACAGTAACTGCTATCTTCTCACTGGAATAATGTACTGTAAATGCAACACTAACCAAGAAATTAGCACCAGAATGTCTAGACACTAGAGAAATATTTAGATTATAAATGTAATTAATGGGTTTCAAGGTTGGGGTTTCTTTTAATTAATTAAGGTGAAAGGCAGTAAGTCATTTAAGCTCCACTTACACACACACACACACACACACACACACTCATATGCAAACACACACCCAGATAGTCAGAAGAGAGAAATGGAGATGAATGGAGCCCCAGTCACCAAAGTAATCAAAAATGTATTTTCCATATCTCTGTAATTGAATTGTGTACAAGCCGCGAGTTAATGAGGTCATCTCCCCTTCAGCACTGACAGGAAAGCACAAATAATTATCTCCCCATTTTTCCTTATGTAGCAATTAATTTGAACCATTGGCAAGCGACCACAGGGCTCTCCACTCCACCCACCCCCACTTTCTCTTCATCTCCCCTTCGTGCCAGTGTGGCTCCCTGCGCTCCATTCGTCCCTCTGTCTGCACCTTCCCCAGTGCTCTCATCTCCCATTCTCTCTCTTCTCTCTCTCTCTCTCTCTCTCCCTCTCCGTGCGCTTGACTGAGTCCTGGTTAAGGTTGAGTAGGATTGACAGGCGATTGATGTGCCGGGGCTGCGGAGGCTGCTGGGGATGTGTGTGCTTGTGTGTGGATGCGTGTGCATGTGTGTGAGGGGACGGGAAGCAATCAGAGCCCCTCCAGCTGCTGTGGGCCTGAGAGCTTTCCAGGTGACTGTC
The DNA here is from genome assembly GCA_030068045.1 of Platyallabes tihoni. NCBI lineage: Eukaryota > Metazoa > Chordata > Actinopteri > Siluriformes > Clariidae > Platyallabes > Platyallabes tihoni. Next base: position 27,246,080 of record JAQQZS010000002.1, read on the forward strand.
ACCTGAGATTTCTCGCGCTGGCACGAGCCAAGTGCTGGGGGCCGTCCGGTGCCAGGTGGGGTACAAGGAGGAAAAGGAGCTGGGGGTGGGGTTGGATGGGGTGGAGGTGGGGATGATGTTTGTTTCATACAGAACAGAAGAAAGGGGAAGATGGAGAAGGAGGGAACAGGACTAGCATGGTAAAGGGCTCCCTTTGGATTTGTAGTCAAATTTGAGAGGGTCGTTCTCGTGCAGCGCTAAAACAAACGCTGTTCCTTTCAGTCGTGTGTATTCTTAAGAGAATTCTTAAGCACCTTGATTTTTGATTGTTGTTGTTATCAAATTTGCTAACATGTAAAGAGGTCTCATTGCTATTACTCTTACTCCTATAGCATCGTGCAAACTCTGGGTCTAAATTTGGCACGGATCATGTTGCACAAACATTTGCATAATCATTATTTGTCAGTGATTAAGTCAGTGATTCCCAAAGTGAGCACTTTATCCTGGTCAGGATCACAGTGGATCCAGAGCATATTCACTGGGAATATTAGTCGTAAGACAGGAATACACCCTCGATGGGATGCCAGGCCATTATAGGGCATTATGCACACACACACACACACACACACACACTAATTCACACCTTTGTGCAATTTTTCTTCCACCTAGTTGGATGTTTTTGTGCAGGAGGAGGAAATCTAAGAACCTAGATAAAACAAATTCCACATAATCCACAATAATCCGAACTGGGGACTCTGTGATTTCTGGATCTAGATTGGTATTAATCTGATAGCTGTAAGTTTCTTTTAGTTATTAGTTATTAGTAACATTAACCTTATATTTAAGACCAAATTCATCTATTACAGTAATTTAAATTTAAATTTAATTCTATTTTTTATGATGTTAGTGTCTTTTTTATTATTATTATTATTATTATTATTATTGTTCACTTCATCAATTTTCTGAATATCATCATCGTCTTCTGGATCCTTTTCCCCCCTTAAATTCAAATAGAATGTGGGACTGGCTTTCTTGTCCAAAATTCCTAACTTGCTGGCATTTTCCACACCAGCCTCGGAGGATGCCTAATTGCAGCGTCTTCTTCACTAGCGTCTGGGCCACATAGTGCTCATCTTGACACTCGGCCTTGCAGGATCTCCATGAAGCCCCATTAGCGGAGGATCATTCATGCTCATGTCAATGGGAGCTGTCAACATGCTCCTTTTCTTCACTTTGACTCCCCCGGCAGCTCGAAAGAGGCTCTCGTGCCTAATTGATTGACAGCTACTTTAGCTAATCTCTGACAAAGTGTGCTTTAATAAGCATGCTCGGCCAGGACGGCCTATGGAGGACGTGTCAGTAATTGAGGTAATGCAGAAGGTTGGCAGATTTCATTGACCTCTGGCCTTAATTAAATCGTTTGCCTCAATCGAGCTAATATCAAGTCTCCCCGCGAGAGCCCTGCTGTCACAACAGACAGCGCCACCTCTGAACCCCGGATCTGAGCTTGCGAGAACGGCGCGCCACTGTCACATGGCCCGCATGGCACACCCTCGAAAATGAGCCCTAATAAGGCTCGTTTGTTCCTATTTGGAATGAGAAATGGCCCTCATTAGCTCATCTCGTCCTCCACGGTGTCCGCCGCCATGGGGAACCGATAAACCAGACCGCTTCCCCCTTTAGCTTTCCTTCGTCTCCCACACATCGCAAAAGAAGAAGAAAAAAAGTTAAAAAACAACAACAACAACAGCAGCTAAACAGAAGCATGAATAATTCAGCGTAAGCACAGCATTTGTTATAAGACTCTAATGAGAAGGAAATGCGCGTCTGTCCTGAATTGTTGTAAATTACGGAATATATAGGATCACCGCTCCGCTAGCACTCAAACCAATTTTACCTGCCTGAGAAACAGAAAGGACACGGAGGCAGATTGCATTATGCTAATCGAGAAGTGCAAAATAAAGTGTGTTCTTTGTAAATTCATTCGTGTGACTAAGTAAAGGGAGACATTTTCATGTGTTAATCTGATAATCTACTTGTTAGCTTTGATTTCAAGTGACAGTCTGCTGCCAAAATACAATATGCATTTTTTTTTTTCCTCTAGCACAGACGCTCTGTCACAGTCTTTACTCTAAACGGCAACAAGCTCATCCATAATACATGCCTATCTCCCTATCGCCGACATATGCACAGCTGATCGTTTTAATAAACATCACACAGGATGCACGGCATCTCCCCCGGAAATCTGTTTCGATGAGTTTTATAAATTCTGTCAGTTTGCAGAAAAATGCAGGCATCCTTCTGCACATCAATAATTCAATTGCTTACAATAAAAACATGTTGACTAGATGGAAAGTTACGCTAGAGGAGCACTGACATAATATAAATGTTTGAAATGTTTTTAACTGTTGAATCCTTCATTCTGATTGGTTAGCTCTGATTGATAAATACTGATAAATTAGCAGATAATAAATACACTGCTTTTAATACTGTACCTTATCAATTCTACAGTAGCGACTCATTCATCCAGACAATCAAACATTGCCTGGCCAAAGAAAAAGTCACACTCTAAGATTTCATTTAATCCCCATCAGCTTTTTACAGCACACATGAAATGATGAAACACCAAGCAAGGGGAGAACATGCAAATTCTATGCAAACAGACCCAAAGCGGGAATCAAACCGGACCCCGGTGGTACAAAAAAGACAGTGCTATCCAGTAAGTCACCATGCCGCCACTCCCAGAACCACTTTCAGGTCGTCAGCTGACTTCATTTTATTGCCACATAACGTTACTGAGTCTAGACCTGAGCAACTAAAGCGACCCCAGATCATAGCCCTGTCTCTAGAGGCTCGTACAGTGGACACTATCCATGATGGGTGCATCGCTTTAAGAGCTTCCCTTCTTACCCTGACACGCCCATTGCTTTGGAATACGCTGAATGTGGACTCATCAGACCACATGACGTTTTTCAATTGCTCCAAAGTCCAATCTATGCTACCTAGCCAAGTGAAGCATTTTTTTCTGATGAGTGTTACTAAAAAGTGGTTTTCTTATGGCCACACAGCTGTTTAGTCCCAATCCTGTAAGTTCTCATCATACTGTGTGTGTGCGTGTGTGTGTGGAAATGCTCTTACTTTCACTATTAAACATAGCTATATTTTTTACTGTTGACTTTTATCATGCAGCTTCACCAAGTGTTTGTCATCTCTATTCATGATCTTTTCCTGACCACATTTATACCACAGTGTTGACAGTTCAACGCTATCCTTCCACTTTTTCATAATGGGCTGAAGGGTTCTTAACCAAGTTCCAAATTTCAAACCTCATTAGTTGTTTTACATTGTTTAATGTATCCCAATAGTTTTACCTCTCTGAAATGGAGAAATTTTTGCCAGGCAGTGTAATATTAAATAAAATTTGAGTCAACCAAAAATCTCTAATTTGTTGCGATGGATTAAGTAAGTTTTCTGTAAGTTTATTTAAGCTTCATGATCAAACTATGATCAAACATGTGAGGGAGTTCAATAAATAACTACAGTATAATCATTGTAATATCTAACTCGTTGCTGTGGTGTAGGGAAATAAAAAAATTGTAGGAATATTTTTTGGGAAAATAGAGAACCTTCACATCCCCACAACCCAGCAGCATGTTGTTGATTGTTTTCCTATAACAGCGCGCCTCCATGTGATTCATTCTTCGTTTTGTGGTCCAGTGTTTTAAAGGCTTTTCTAAGGGTTCTACAGTATTTTCTCTCTATTTCAGCCATCTTCTACCAAAAAAATTACAAAACAACCTTCTGTTTTTTAAATTAGTAAATAATAAATAATGTTATACCATTTCCAACAGTGAAAGAAAAAAAACACACAATATGTAAAGTCAGTAAATGGAAAAGTTCTCTACGCATTGCCAATAGGCCAAAGAACTAAATGGTGATGTTAAATTAAGTTGATGAAAGTGTATTGTATAAAGGCCAGTCATGCAGACAATCTGCCCTTTTGTGCAAAGTGAGGTACAGTCACACATGAACAGAAATAATTATTATTCTCAGAGTTCCTTTTGGATGGCAACGATTCAGAATCTCAGCTTCGCAACTTCGAATTATAATGAGATGGGATGGAATAGGACACAGATTTGTCCCATCTTTCCCATCTTTTTTGTTGGGGTCATTGCTTTTTAAATCTAGTCCACTAATGTCTTCTCACTGGCCTAATTTAAGCTCCCAAGTCCCACTTGGTCAAATCAGGCTACTTTAACAGAAACTGGGGTTATGCTAACGAGAGAGCTAAAAGAGTGTTGATTTCATCAAGCGAGACTTCATTATCCTTTCCCATTTTACATGCTGTCCATCAAGTTGTTGGTCTCCATCTCATCTGTGTTTCATTACTCGGTGCCAGTATGTCACTCGTGTCGTCATTAGTGCTGGAACACGGATCGCGATAATAGGCCAACCAAAGTGGCTGCTGCGGCAAGTGTGTGATTCTGAGTGACCTGATTTCTTGCAAAACAACACAAGGTAATAATATGATAATTATATGATAATATAATAATAATATGGCTAAATCTTTGCTTTCATTTGGTTTAATCCTAAACTGATTTAATGTCTTCCTGACATCAGCCATGTTCCCTTTGATTATGGGACAGTGAATAAGATCACATACAGATGAATGGTGGAAGATTTGAGCTTGTTCGGTTCTCATGCACAGTACAGATGTATCATTACTGTAATTATTTCTTCTTCTACAGGGAAAAATGGCGCAAATGAACACCTTTAGGTTGAGAAGGTTAATTCAATGTGTAAGGGATAATTAATGTGTTTATTTTAGGTACATCTTTCTCATAAGGTTAACTTGCATAACATGACAGCTTTTAAGCTTTTGAAGATTCTAATCTGAATTTAAGATTTTTTAGACTTGGTTTCCCCAAGAGTCTGAAATGCTTGTTGCAGTCTGAAGATGGTTTTCAAGCTCAGATGCAATTCAAAGAACTAATCCCTCATAGTCTTGAAAAGGTGTTCCAGTGTGGTCCAATCTTTGTGCTTGATAGTGTGTTTGGTTCAACTTACCACATTATACTAGGTTTAATTAACAACTGCTACCTTATATGATATGTAGCATACAAGATACCTGATATACAACCAGATAAAACCACATTTTCATAGGACTATCTACAGTGTCTTAATCTGTGGTTGTTATCTGATGGTTGGCAGTAATGACTGCTACTGTATGCTGAGAAGAAATGTTGCTATTGGGACACCAACTCACCTTTGGCACATATATTTGAGTATATATGTACCCAAATAAATCCCAACAAACACAAGAAGAACATGTAAGTCTTTGGCTAAATATGTTTAAATATGAGAATAGCTCCCCACAATAGTGTCCCACATTCAGAAGCGCCAGTCTTGATTATTGGCACTAAAGCAAAATAATTAATACAAAATTACAGAAAGTAGATGAATATAGCTTGCACCATTTCTTAAACCAGTGAAAGGAGTTCTGCCATATTTCCCCCAATTTTACTTTTATTGTAAGGGACCATGTGACAATATTATGAGGTCACAAATAAGAACTGATGCAACAAATAGGACAAGACAATATATAATATACTGTACAGTATGTATGTGTATGTTGACGGTGCAAAGCTCCAGATGCACTTGTTCCCAGTAGTCATGATAAAGTTGTGTTGTCCAGTTGTGGTTGGAAATGAGTCTCTCGCCGGAGAGAAAAAATTATTCATATTTGAGTATCATTTCCACTCATCTGGATTTGGTCGTAAATGGGGGCAGAGTTTGAAAAAAATGGCAGAACAATTTCTTCCCATATTCATCCCAATCCCCCGATCTTACACCATCTAATGCCTACTTGTGGTGAATGTTAAAGGAGAGCATGTTCAAGATCCGCCAAGAACTGTGCCTGCATTACGCAAGCAAATTGTCTCCTTTTACAGGAGTCTGCAGCAATCTTTGTTTAGTGAAGCTGTATTGAGAATCTGCGTGAACGATATGAACACTGTCTACAGCAAGGCGATGCATACACACTTCAAACGATTACATTATGCATACCGTCATAAATCAACACGCTAATAGTGTGTATGTTAGTTTCTTTCAGGAGAAATATGACAACAAGGTAATATTGCACATCTATTTACATTTTAGGCATTTGGCAGATGCCCTTATTCGATGCCCTTATTCATTATCTCATTTTACATTTGAGCAGTTGAGGACTAAGGACCATGCTCAGTGGCCCAACAGGGACAATTTGGTGGTCATGGGATTTCAACTTGGGACCTTCCAACCACTGAGCTACCCCTGACCCTATTCTAAGTCTATTAATTTTAGTATTGTATATTAAGGTGCATGCTGTATTATACAGTGTACCTCAAAAAAAAGAATATGAAAAAATATTTTTCATTTTAAAAAGGTGTATGTATATATTCTAGATTCATTACCTGTAAAGAGATATATTTTAAAGGGTTTTTGTTTCACTTTTGGTGATTTTTGGCAAACAATACAGTATCTTAAAATATTAAAATATTTACTTTAGAGTTTGAGTAAATTACAATTCATACATTTGGGGAAGTCACAGAAAGTTGACTATAAGGGAAAACTGTGGTAGGAAAAGATGCACCAGCAAACAAGGATGACCACACCCTTGGCATGGAGTAACGCTGGAGTCAGTTCATCAAGAGCCACCATGCAAAGACGTCTACAGAAAATGCGATACAACTGTTGCATTCCTAGTATCAAGCCACTCGTAATCAGAGACAATGTCAGCAGCTTCTTACCTGGACGAAGGTGGAAAAGAACTAGACCATTGCTCAGCATTCCAAAGTCCTCTTTCAGATGAAAGTAAATTTTGCATTTCATTTGGAAATCAAGGTCCCAGAGTCTGGAGGAAGAGAGGAGAGGCACAGAATACAAGTTGCTTAAAGTCCATTGTGAAGTTTCCACAGTGTGTGATGATTTGGGGTGCCATGCCATCTCCTGGTGTTGGTTCACTGTATTTTATCAAGTCCAAAGCCAACGCAGTCACCTACCAGAAGATTTTAGAGCATTTCATGCTTTCGTCTGCAGACAAGCTTTATGGAGATGCTGATTTCCTTTTCCAGCATAATTTAGCTCAGACTCACAGATCCAAAACTATCAGCAACTGGTTTGCTGACCATGATATTACTGTGCTTGATTGTCCAGCCAAGCTTCCTGACCTGAACCCACAGAGAATCTATTGTCTATAGTCAAGAGGAAGATGAGAAACCCCTGCCCCAACAATGCAGATAAGATGAGGGCTGCTATAAAAGCAGCCTGGTCTTCAATATCACCTCATCAGTGCCACACGCTAATCACTTCCATGCCATGCCACATTGATACAGTAATTTTTGCTAAAGAAGCTCTGACAAGTGTTGGAATCTTTTTTTCTAAAGTCTAAAATTGGCCCTGGATGTGCACTCAGGCATTCAGACCAAGTCTAAAAAACATCCTAAGAAATCTCAAAAGGTCAAAAACTACTGTATGTGGTTTCACATACTGTAGACACCCTAAAGTTTTACTCCTCTCAAAATCAGTTAATATCCAGAGCTTTCTGACTTTTTTAATTATAAAGACTCTCCTGAGCATATTCTTTCATTCCAGTATTTTTATTTACAGTACAGTCTGTTAATACTTAACATCTTTCGCACAACACTTACTAAACTTGCTAATCTTTTCATCCAGAGTTACCTGGCTCCTCTTAAGGGTTCTTCTTCAGGTCATGTCAGGCAGTTCTTCCCTTCCTCTTTTCTCCTTTGGCTCATTCATTATGAATCTAAATGGACACCTGGATTTTTGTTAAGCTGCTTCATGATAATCTACCCTTAAAAGCGCTGTACGAATAAAATTGAAGTCCGTTCAGAAGCTTATTGCAAATCACTGAGCTACGATAAACTCTTCAATTAACACCTGTCCTTTAAAAAATATGACAAAGTATGGCTAAGAACACCTTCAGCTTAACCTCCAGAAGAAGAAAAAAAAACCTCAGCCTTATCTCTTGACAACACTAATTCAGTCAAAGACGTGAAGAGGAGTATGAAATTGAAAAAAAAAAAAGCCTATTAGATCCATCAGCGGGTTGAAATTAGGCCCAAGAAAATTATATCTGACACGAAGCATAATTACCTTTCAGTGAAATTGAACATAGATCACAGGTTTCCTGTCGAGGAGTTGCTGTTCGTCTTTTTTACTGACATCCGGGCTTTTTTTTTTTTTTTCAACAGCTAAACAAAGGATTGACGTTGGGTGTCATTTTAATGAGCAAGTGTGTAATGAGTTTCGTCACTATTCCTTGGCACAGGTTACACGCTAATGGAGGAAGGAAGGAAGTTTGTGTGATTTAGAGTAGAAAAGTCTAAAAAATATAGAAAAGTCTTTTTTTATTATTGTAATTATTTACATCTTTGCATTTGCATTTCGTTGTCAGATTCATAATAAAAATGACTTGTTTTGCTGTTCAGATCCAGATGAAATCATCCTGTGTTGCAATGTCTTTTGGATGTGCATGTGGTTTTATTGTTTTATTATTATTGTTTATATTTATTTATTCCTTTTTTTCCATAATTTAAGAGATTAGGCAGACAAATTTCCTTCTGGATTTGATCTGAATCTTTTTCCTGGGGGAATCATCTATTTAGTTATTTATTTATTTGTTTGTTTGAATACTGTGTTCTATAAAATAAATAATTTGTTTTGTTTTATTTTTTCATTAAATTACTTTTTTCTTTTTCTTCCTAAATATGTAATCTTTAACTGCAAACACCGACAATGAAGTAAAAACACAATCATCACACATTATTTATCTACATCAATAGTTTTGCAATCCGCGTCACATGTCGTTTTTGACTCGTATTCTATGCACGGACTCGCTAAAGAAGCTTGACAAGAATGAAGATATTGAATTCTGATTCCCTGCTTGCGTTTAAATTGAGCTCTCTGGAGATGTAAAATCAATGCAATTAAATATCCACATTGTGGGCATACACTCATAAACACACACATACTCAGGCAATGTGTGTGTATGAGCATGAATTCCCTTCCTCTCTGCTCCCCCTCAGTCCTCCGTGTTTCTCCTCGTCTGCATCTTTCAGTTCAGAGGGAACAGGGCCTTGAGGCAGAGCGAAGCTGTGGGTCTGTCCCTGGAGACAGCCGAGCCCATCTGTCTTCGTGTGTGTGTGTCCTACTGAAGTTAAACTAAGACCCGGCTCCTCCTCAGAGATCCCCCCATCTGAACAGACAGCAGATGGATCAACCCCCCCCAACACTCCTCTGCCATGTTTGTTTAATACATTTAATTAATATTCCAAACTACCTCAACAGAGACCCACCACAATCCTCCCCTCCTTCTCTCCCTCCCTCCCTCCCTCCCTTCTTTTTTTTTTGTTCCCCCATCCTTGTTCCATCTTCCATCTCTTATTCCGTTTTTCCCCTTCGCATTTCCTCTCTGATTCTTCCCTCTCTTTGATCATTTCCTCCTTCAAATTCAAATTTATTTGTCACATACACAGTCATACACACAACGATATGCAGTGAAATGCTTATACGACCGCCCGTGACCTTAAAAATAAAAGCTTATCAATAAGAACGAAATATGAATAAAAAAGTAATACAATAGAAAATACAATAGAAAAATTCCTCACCCCCTTGTTTTTATGTCTTCATCACTCCTATCCAATAGACCCATCATCACTGATTGCTCACATACACACGAGACGCTAAGCATGCCCAGGGGTTGTCTCGAAATAAAAAGCCCCGTGCATTTCTCACGCTGTCGGATGTGTTAATTACACACTGCCCTCAGGACCGACGAGACCCGAGCATCTGCTTGGACATCGGCCACTGCTAGAAGCCTTTATATTACAGTCCATACAGCGCGCAGACAAGATGCTGTGCTTTGAGGCATCAGGAATGTCAGACTTGATGTCAGACGCATCAAGATTAGAGCTTTAGGTGGAAAAGGCCTTGATAATTAACACAACACATTTTTTTAAATACAGTAGACTCAACATGCTCTGGGGACACAGACAAAGTCCAGGAAGAAGTAAAGGATGGATGGGCCATTATGTTTGGAAAGATTTTTTAGCAAGACTTAGTAATTGCTTTGAGAACTTTGCTTCAATCTTTGATCATTACTGGCTTAAAACATGCCCTTTGAATTTATGTGCACTTTTTTAAAAGGCTCACCCTGACTTTTTTCTTCACCGTAGATAATGCACCTCAAAATATTAGAATATCATGGAAAAGTTTTTTTCTTGTTTTAATCTAAAAAGTGAAACTCTTGTATAATCTATATTCATTACATGTAAAGTTATTCAAATTTTAATTTTAATTTTAATGAAAGTCAAAAACATTCACAAAAGGACTTCAAAATATGTTAATTTATGCGCTCAGTACTTCTTCGGTATTACTTTAGCACAAATTACTGCACCAGTGTGGTATGGCATGGAGCCGATGAGTCTGTGAAACTGCTGAGGCATTATTGAAGACCAGGTTGCTTTGATAGCAGCCTTCACCTCATTGTCTATTACTGGCTTGGGTGTTTTTTATGACAATACCACACTCTCTATGCCAGGGCTCTTCAGCTCCAGTCCTGGAAAGCCAGTGGTCTGCACAGTTTGTAATTCACCAACACCCAAACACACACACTGAAGCATGGCATGAATGAGCCTTGAGTGCCCATGATCCTGTCACCCATTTACTGGTTCATAATTGATAATCAGTGCTATGTGGTGTTAAAGTTAAAGTTTTTAAAGTAGTGTTTCCAGATTTGATGCTTTTTTCATGCAATCCTTATGGCACAAATTGGGTACACCATGGACAGGGTGCCAATCCATTGCAGTGCACAGACACACTAAGGAAGAGCAATTTATGAAAACCAATTAGCCTAATCTGCATGGCTTTGGAAAGAAACTGGACTATCCAGAGGAAACCCACCAAGTACAGGGAGAACATGCAAACTCCATGCATGCAGACCCAAGGTAGGAACCGAACCCAGGACCTGGAGGTGCAAGGCGTCTGTGCTAACCACTAAGCCACTGTGCTGCCACGTTTTATTTAATGATGTTTAAACCTACCAGATAGAGAGAGAACGAGAGTACTTTATTAATCCCAAAGGGAAATTGTATAATTACAGCTGCCATTTCACATATCTTCAACAAGAAAACAACAAACGAAAATTGCAACGAGGAAAAGCTAAAGGTAAATTTGAGTCCTGGAATATGCCTGTTCAATCAGGGAAGAAAACCTCCATAGATGTCATAACCTGGTCATTTAGTACATTCAGGTCGTCAGCTGACTTTATTTTACTGCCACATAATGTTGCTGAGTCTAGACCTGAGCAACTGAAGCGACCCCAGATCATAACACTGTACAGTGGACACTATGCATGATGGATGCATCATTTCATGCATTCCCATCCTTATCCTAATGCACTAGTGATGCGCGGGTCGGGTATTTTTCCAACCCGCGGGTCCCGCTTTTATGAAATTATTTGGCCCGCCCCAGCCC